>CAUYQG010111543.1:0-50640 GCA_963574415.1 Tarsius wallacei | reverse complement strand
TCACCTCAGCCTCCCAAGGCGCAGGATTACAGGCTGAGCCACTGAGCCCGGCTGCGCTGGCCTTAATAAGAGAGGTTTCTTAGGGGCAGGGAGAGAATCCCTTATGTTGCTCTTATTCACACATGGGCATGGGCGGCTCTGACAAGGCCTGGACTGGTAGTAATAAGAAGGAAACAGCTGATGCATATTGTGCGCCTACTGCACACCAGGATGTCCCATGCATTGCCTGCCTCAACCCTTAAGAAGGATGGGCCCCGACCATTCCTGTTCCACAGAGGAGGAAACTGAGGCACAGGGAAGGCGAGCGGGGGTCAAGTTGCTACTCTCAACGCTGCCCCTCACTGCTTCCTAGGCCCCACCCGAGGGAGAGGCCGGGCCTGCTGCTGCAGGCTGCTGCCCTGCCATCCCTGATGGGACAAGTGAAGACTGCCGACCGGGAGACGGGAGCAGATGTCCTGATAAACACGGCCACGTGTCGACAAAATAGGCACTTGAGCTCAAGACGCAAGACAAAGGTGGCTGGCGAGGCTCCCCGAAGGTCCCAGCACGCTCTCTCTGCCTGTGCATGTTCCCAGGACCCACAAAGGCCGCAGCTGTGTCCCTGAGCCATCATTGCGTCTCCGCACAGCTGACCCACACACGGGGCCTCTTGCAATGCCAACTTGCTAGAGGCTAATGGGGGGTGGCTCCAAGAAATGCTCACTGCTTTTGTGGAAAAGGCCTTGTCAGAGGTGGAGGGGATCCTGGCCTTGGGGAGACCTCCCTGTCGCTTTATCCTACCCTTGAGGGAAGGCGAGGCTGGGGGGACGTGCCAGTTGTGGGCACAGAGCTCATAGAGGGCAGGCCGCCACGATAGCTCTGTGGCCGCCGTCCTTCTGGATCCTGCCATGAGGACAGCAGCCACGGACACAGTCTGAGTACTGTCTACACAGTCGTTGCCCCAACATTTGCTGCTGGGTGGACTGCAAGAGTGAAGCCCGGCCCTGCCGCACAGAGCCAATTTGGACCCAGTGCCTTGTTTCAGAAATAGAAAGTGTGCTGGACTCTAGGGACTGGAGGGATCCTGTATACACGTGGCCAGAAACAGAATCGCTGCCATGGGCGGAAAGAATGAGGGGAAAGTAGCGTTCTCATAGCTGCTTCTTGGGTGCCTCTGACCCTCCCTCCTGAGAGTCCTGCCCTGGTCCCCTGCACAGCACTACCCATGCTGCCGGCCCGGGGGCCCACTGGGTCCAAAGAATTTTCTCACTGCCTTGGAGAGGCCTGGGAAACCCAAATGTGTCCTGTCCCCGGTTTTTGTGTCCCAGGCTCCTACCTATGTGAAATGGGGAAGGAAAGGAGACACAGAAACTGCCCCTTCCTTCAGACACAACCCAGCGTCTTATCCTCCAAGGATGCTGTGCAAATTAGCAGGGTCCAGGCAGGAGAAGAGAGACCCTCATGGGGGGTGACACTCCATATGTGCTAATAGGCCAGGCTTCTCCTACGTGGCGAAGGAGAGGGGAGGCTGGAGGGTGGGAAGGGCCCGGGCTCACCTTCGCATCCTGCCTGGTGAGGAAGTCCACAAAGCCAAATCCTCTGTGTGCTCCTGTCCCGGTCATCTTCTTTGGCAAGCGGACCGTCTTCAGTTCCCCAAAGGTACTAGAAACAAAAGGCAAGACATGGGGGTTTAAGCATCGAGGCCTGATTTTCACATGCGACTCTCCACAGGTTATTCAAGAGGAGTGCCGGCAGGCACATGTACACGTACACACACACATCTGCATGGGCTCCAGGGCACATGTGGCCTCCTCTGCCCAGGCCCCGGCCAGCAAACAGGGCAGGGAGGGAATAATCAGGTTGGAGGCGACTTGGAGAACCTGTGCTTCTTCTGTGACCAGCTGGAGGCTCTGGTGCACCTGTCCTCCCCTTCCCTGCAGGGGTAACCATGCGCCGAGGGATGCAGCCTTGGACCGCAGTGGCCAGGTTGGAGGGGCCCCGGCCAGAGTGAGGGGCTACCCATGTGGGTTCTGGACACAGGGTCAGTAGAGTCTCCTGACCTTTCAAATCCGCCTCTATACCCACACAGGGCACACAGCGACCCGGTACTGAGCATGCAGGATAAGGACAGGTCCTTTCTCCAGGACGTGAGACTGGGGACGCTTCTTCTGTGCTCTGCGGCTGAGTGGCACACAGCTACTCCCTCGAGCCTATGGCCCCTCCCTCCAAGCTTTCGTTCTGGTGTCTGCTAAGCCAAAGTCAGGCAAGGCTCTGGAGGAGAAAATGGCTTGGCTCCTCCCGACAGGGATCCAACGGTAAACATGCCCTCAGACCGTCCCCAGGACCTCCTCTCCTCTGGGTTAAACCTTCGAGAAATTCTAAGACAAAAGGAGCGGGCTTTCTCAGGGCTCCCCTGCTTCCCTGTCTCGCTCCCCACCCCCAAGCTCTTCCTAATGTCCATTTATCAAATATATACGCACAAATTGCTGCCGATAAATATTTAATGTGCACGGCATCTGAAGAGAGGTATTATTTTATTTGAAAATCTACACACACTTGCGGCCGCCTGGGCACACACACACCCCCGCACGATGGTCTAGGATGCTTCAGGGCCAAAGACCGATTGGGTAAAAAACACAGTAAAGGCCGTAAGCTCTCATGAAATGATATAACTAAATCCGAGGCGTTAACCCACAGCCCTGCCAGCATGACCAGGCATCTGCCAGCCCAATTTCCGAAGGCAGGACAGTGTGTAAATGCGGCATTATGAATCCTCAAAATGAATCCGCACGTCTCCGCGGAGCTCTCCCCGGCAGCTCTGTGCCCCCTCCTGGAGTCTCCTCTGCATAGGGAAGGAGGACCAGGACCGGCAGGGAGGAGAGGCTCCAGAGGCAGGGCCAGTCTCCTGGGGGGAGGGGAAGGAGCCTGGGGCACAGGGAGTGCAGCCTGTCAGGCACTCCCACTGAAAGGGGCTGGGGACCAGGGGCTAGGCAGGTGGGGACAGGAAGGTGAGACTGTAAAGCCGAGGAGCCAACCACAAACCCTGCTTCATTCTGCCACCTACAGGCCGCCGTGGCCCACAACAGACACACTGTGTCTCCCCCTCCAGAGCCCCTCTACCGCCAGCCTTGGGCAGGAGGGCAGGGGACCCATAAGTTTTCCTGCAGACTCGCCCGGATGAGTGGTTCTTTGGCTCCAAGTTATTCAGGGAGCTGACGCGACCACAGGGATGGCATGTCTGGTGACTCTGGGGACTGGAGGCTGAGCGCATCCGTGGTGGCACGAGGAAGTTGAAGGCACAAGGACCACACCGGGGGCTTTCTTGGCGCAGCCACAGACATGCAGACTTGGGGGGGTGCCGGTCCCTCCACCCCTGCCCTGGACTCACCTGACAGCCACTAGCTCTGAGAAGCCTTTCCCGACCACCTGGAGGCCCACCCACTTAGTCTCAGCTCGCTGGCTCCCCGACCAGGCGCTGTAGGTGAGCGCCTGCTTACCTCTCAGCCTTGCCCTGGCCAGGGCTGGGCCCAGCTCCGCAGGGGCAGAGACCACATCTGTTGTGCTCATCATGACATCTGCAGCACTGAGCCTGGAGCCTGGCTCAGAGTAGATGCCACAAGATATTTGGGGAATGAACGCACAGCCAGATGAAGTCCAGGAAGGTAGATGTCACCATGGGTCAACTGCACCGACCCTCACGGTGGTGATGAGATCAAGTGACGTGGGCCGTGGGGTAACACAGAGCACCAATGTGAGTTACCATTTTTCTCATCATCCCCACATCACAGATGAAGAGACTGAGGCTCATAAGTGGCGAGGTGAGAACATGGACCCAAGCATGCTCTCTCTCCATTGCACAATGCCCCAACCCCTCACCACCATCTGGATGGGGACAGGCCACTTTCAGGGGTCAGGGCCTCTTTCTTCCCGGAACCTGGCCAGGTCTGGCCTGACACAGGAGGGTTTTGTGTGCGGTGGCCAGGAAAGTCCTGCATGGACTCCCAGGGGGGCGGTGACTTCCCCAAGACCACAGGGCAAAGGGGGGAGACTGAGTCCCAGTTCCTTCTGCCCACACTGCCCGCAAACCCCCTACTTCTGCCCACAGGGGCTACAAGCTCCTGTCCCTTGATGATCTCAATGACCTCTGCCCAGATTTCTTCGCTCTAATTTCTGGTGAGCCAGACCATGTGCGTGTGTGCATGTGAAAGAGGAGGGAGACTGCTGAGGTTAATTCTTCCCTCTCTGCGGCACATTGCAAGCCGTGGATGCTCTGTGCATGGTAAGCAGCTGAGGGTCCGGAGAAGGCGAGGAAAATAATTAAAAGGTAGAGAAAAAAGCTGGTGATGAAAGGCTGCAGGAGCTGAGCCTATGTGGCCTGCAGAAATGGCGTTTGAGAGCACGGCGGGGGAGGCAGGAGAGTAGGGCACCCTGGGTCTACCTGGGGTCAGGGCATCCAGTTGCAGGCAGCTGGATGGTCGTGGGGAGACCATGGCCGTGGTCTGAGCTTCCAGACAGATATCTGCAAGGCAATTGGAATGCTGCCTCCAAAGACCCTAGTAGCTTCAAAAATCCCCTTATCCTTCAGAGGGTCAGAGAAATGGTTATAGTGAGGACGAGAGAGAGCGGAGGAGGAGCTGTAAGATGAGGGTTAGATCTTAGAAAGAACTTCCCAATGTCTGCGGAAGCTTCCTGAAATGTACGGCTCAGCTTCAAGATGCCATCGGTGCTGCCATCTCCCTAGCTGCCGATGAGTGCCTGCAGCGTGCTAGGTCTGTTAGATATACCATTTCCGGCGTAACACCAACTGCGGGACGATAGCATCACTGCCTCTGCTTTACAGGTAAGAAAACCAATGGCTGAGAGGGAAAGTGACTTGCCCACGTCCCTGGCCCAGGACTTGCAGTCCAGGCGAGTTTTCTCACTCGGGCTGCCTCTCCTGGCCCGAGAACAAAGCAGGAGTGGTGAATGGCTTCAGTCGCTTGTGTGGGATCACAGAAGGCCAATACTAATGATCTCAGAGAGATATCGAAAGAGAATTAAAAAGAAAAAAAAGGTCGGAGGAGAAGAAATCGATGGAGTACCTTTAGCTCCTTGGAGATAAGCGATATATAAATACCAGCCATTATTAAGGTGCTTATCTGACAGCGAGGTCTATGGAGCCATTTTTAAGAGCGGCTTTGGAAGGAAGTTCTGCGTGAACCCTGGTCTCCTGGGAGCGGGGGCAGGGCTGGGCAGGGCTGGGCAGGGCCACTGGGCGCCAGGGAGGAAGGAACATCACCAGGCACCCAGGAACTCCTCCAGGAGCCCCGCCGCTCAGGAAGGAGACGGGTGCTCCCCACTGTGTAGATAATAGAAACCACAAAGTAGCAATTACTGTATCAGAAGCTGTGAATAAAGAGGACATACTGGGCTTTTAAACACAGCCCTCCTTCCCTCCCGCACCACGCTCACACTTCGGTAACAAACTCACACCTCACTTTTCCAATTATTTCATTCACCTTGGGTTCACCAATTACTCCCCAGCCCGCAGCCCCACCCCCTCCACCACGCCAGGAGCCTGGGATTGGTGGTGGGTGTGTGGGTTTTCGACAACTGGAGTTTGTTGTCAGGTTTCTAATTTCCTTCGAGGTGTGTGGGGGTGGGAGGGGGTAGGAGAAGAGGGGGGCACGGAGGTGTGGAGTGAGGCGAGCCAATTATGCTCAGGCCTCATAAACAAGTTGGGGTATGCAAATTGTGTTTGCACACAGGCCTGAAGGCATACATGAGGCCTGTGTGTGCCCTGCATGTGGGCGGGTGGGATTTCCTTCCTCCGTGCGAGCTGGGGGCCCCCCAACCGGCCTGCACAGCCCTGGCAGGTGGCTGCTACTGAAAAGGGATGAATCATCTTATGTTTCTCTCTCCCTCCCTGACTGAGGTGATGGGCTCTGTGGGGAGGAAGTGAGAGAAAGGTGAGTGGGGTGAGAACCTTTCAGAGATGCCAAGCTTGACAGTTTTGCAGCTGTTCTGGTGCCTGGGTTTGGGGGCTCAGTGGACAGGCTAGGAGGCCGGTCCAACCCTCCAGCCAGCATGGTCACCAAGTGGGGGTTCAGGCACCACCTGGAGAGCCTAAGCCTCTCTGCTCCCAGGGCATAAGTCCTTATCACTCTCTATTAGGATGTGCTGAAAGAACCAGAATCCCAGCAGAAGTGCTGAGTCACGTGGAGGAGGTTGTTGGCATAACTTCTCCCCAACTGCGCTCAAGGCATGGCTGAGGAAAAAAAAGCCTGCCACCCAAGGGACCCAGAGTCAGGATGATCTGAACAAGATGAAGGGGTGGTTTTATTATAAGAATTAACTGCAGGATTCTTCTGCTCCTTCTAGAGGTAGGAAAAAATGGCTAAATCTCTTGGCATTGAAAAGCCATTCAAACATGCCACCCCCACAATTTTTTTTTTTTTTTTTTTAGTTGGAGTCTCACTCCGTCGCCCAGACTGGAGTGCAGCGGCGGCTCCCGGCCACCGCAGCCTCGACCGGCTGGGCTCCGGCGATCCTTCTGCCTCAGCCTTCCAAGTAGCTGGAACTACAGGCACACGCTACCACGTCCGGCCAATTTTTTGATTTATTGTAGAGACGAGGTCTCGCCAAGTTGCCCAGGCGGGTCTCGAACCCGCGAGCTCAGGCAATCCACTCACCTCAGCCTCCCAAAGCGTGGGATTACAGGCTGAGCCACCAAGCCCGGCCACAATTTTTAAACATGCATTACACACACACACACACACACACACACCTTTCCATTCAGCCAGGACTCCTCCAGGGCTTAGGGTCGTGCAGTGTGGTCAGCACCTGATTCACACAAACCATTATGGGCTAGGTAATGTTATTCCCATTTTCTAGATGGAGAAAACTGAGGCTCAAAGAAGTGATGTGATTTCTCCAAGGTCACTTGGTGAGTCCTTACCTACCACAAAGGGTAAAGTGACTTCCCTTCTTGTTCCTCAGATCCACAAGCAGACTCTGGGATAAAACCATCTCCCTTGACTGATTAGGGTCTAGAGCTAAGCATGCTTCATCTCTGCTCCCTGCTCCATCCCAAAGATGGGCCCACTGGGCAATGAATGTGGCAGGATGGCAGCTGCCTTGCCTGGTGCCTGGCTCATGACCTTCTTTCCTTACATAGTCTCCATGTGGTTAGGAGTCCCAGTTGAGGCAAGGTTGAGAGATAGGCCTACTGGACAGCTATAGGCAAAGCCATCCTTTCTTCTACAATAGGCACATTTTGGAGTCAGGGGAGGCTTGGGAACAGGAACTATCATCTCAACTTCCCACTTTTTCTGGGATGTGTATTTAGTCCAAAGCCTTCAGTGACGACTGCCTCATCCAGTCCTCGCACAGAGGCTAATCCAATCCATCCTGTGGTTTTCAATGGCTACCACTGCCCCGAGTTTCAGGAATATGTTCTAGTCATCACCACCTCCCACGACTACTGCCTCGAGTTTCACGAGTTTGTTCTAGTCATCACCACCCTCACAATGGGTTTCAACAGCTACTAGTGCCCCAAGTTTCACGAGTATGTGCTAGTTACCACCAACTCTAGAGTGGTTTTCAATGGCTACTACTGCCCCAAGTTTCACAAGTATGTGCTAGTCAACACTCTGCCCACAGTGGGTTTCAATGACTACTAATGCCCCGAGTTTCACGAGTATGTGCTAGTCATCATCCCCCACCCCACAGTGAGTTTCAACAACTACTACTGCCTCAAGTTTCACATGTATGTGCTAGTCATCACCTCTTCCACAGAAGGCTTCAATGGCTACTACTGCCCTGAGTTTCATGAGTATGTGCTAGTCATCGCTCCCCTCACAGTGGGCTTCAACAGCTTCTACTGCCCCAAGTTTCATGAGTTAGTACTAGTCATCACCACCCCCACAATGGGTTTTAATGGCTACTACTGCCCTAAGTTTTGTGTATATGCACCAGTCATCAGCACTCCTAAACTGCTTAACTCTCTAGTGGCTTTTGTATATTTAGAATAATTTCCAACCTTCTTACTTGGGACTCAAGGCTGTGCCTAACTGGACTCTTCTCCTTCTTGCTTGCCAGTCTTATCTCATGCCCAGCCCCACCCCACTTACTATGAAGAATCCACACTGTTTCCCCCCCATTCCCTGAACCCACCAAATGTATGCCTACCTCAGGGCCTTTGCACTTCCTCCTTCCATTCTCTAAGTAAGGAACCCTCCTTAGTTAGATTTTCCCATAACAGACTCTTTCTTGTCATTTAATTCTCAGCTCAAATGCCATCTCCTCAAAGAGACCTTCTAGGCCACCCTATTTAATGTTGCCTTCTCTACCACACTAGCCACTTTCTGTTACATCTGAGTACTGTCTGAAATGGCTTGTTTACTTACTTATCTTTCCCCTCCTTTTGCTAGAAACAGAAAGTATACTCCAAGATGGCTGGGATCTTAGTCTGTTGTGTCTACAGGACCTGGGACTGTGCCTAGCACTCAGAAAACACTCCATCTATTCATCTCATCATGGATTCAACATTTATTGAGTTCCCCAACTGTCAGATCCCTATCCTTCTCATGCACTTTCTCACATAAGCTGTATGCTGTTGTGGAGGCACAGTCATATTTGGGGGGCAAAACATTCAGTCTGTCCCGTACGACAATGCTCTCTTATGTAATACACCACAAGTTATTACAAGGAGTGTTTTGCCCTCGAGGATCAAAGCTCCTTCCAAAGTTCTCACATTTATTCCTACAATGCAGTGAATAAATCATAACAAGAGAAAGGGGGGCCTATGTGATCGTTTACCAAGGGGATAGTGCCTGGACAATGACAGTTAGAATCATGCCCCGCTTGATGGGAAAGAGAAGATGTCGGGTCCTCCAGATGACCCTGGCCAAGGTGCAGACATGAGCCTGCAGCAAGAAGCTCCCGCTCCCCGGAAGGTTATGTTGATGAGTGTGCACAAGGTACAGAGTCAAGTCCACTCTGCACAAGTGTGATGGCTCTGGAAGCTGCGTAATGGAAGCATATTTAGGTGTGGAGTTTCTTCCTCTTTTGTTCTCGCTCTCTCTCTTTAGAGAGTGCCTTTTAGACTGAACTTTTCCAATTACTCACCGCTCATCATAGTGAGAGCCGGATGTAGAAAGGTTACCTTATCACCATCATCGCAATACTCCCTTTCAGTTTTGCCTCTTGGAGGCTGAAAAATGGCTTGGTTTCCAAGAAAGTGAAAAAAGAGGCACAGAGGACAGCATTTAGCTTTTCTCAATAGCCTTTCATGGGGTCCTTTCCAGGCAAGCGTGACCCTCTCGTTTTCTAGATGAGAAATCCCAGGGATATGCAGTTAAATGGTATCTCTGAATCAGTCAGGGCCCACATTCTAGTCGGAACCCACAGACTCCCCAGAGAAGCTCTGGAGGGGGAGCCTTGGTACTGCAAGATGGAATGTCCTGGCCTGGCTCTGTCCCTCACTGCCTGGAAGACCTGGGCAAACCGTTTCCAGGCTGAAATGATCCCTGGAAAGCAGCATCACCCGGGAGCATGTCAGACATGCAAGATTTCATTCCCCTCTGAATCAGAAGCTCAAGGTGGGCGTGGCCTGCTCAGGGTTGAAGCCCACTGCTCCAACAGAGAGGTGGGGGACCACCCAGTCCCAGTCAAGATGGTCAGGTGAACATCTGGGCTCAGGACTGCCAGATCTTCTCCTTCAAAAGAAACCTGCAATCCAAATTCTTTGAAGAAAAATATTTTTAAATCCTGGTAGCACTGTGTTGCCAGATATACCAGAGGCAGCCTGTGACCCAGCCTCTCCATTCTCATTTGGTTTCAAGAGATCAGAGTGCTGGTCTATGTCCAGAATGATGAGTCTCCTCATCCTCTTTACTACCTGAGACGGGGTCTTGGGGCAGACAACAGGGCCTTGCTGACCTCTTCTTCTTGGTCAGCCTCTCAGTTCCTCGACCCTCTCAGTTGTATTCGCGTCATGTGGCCTCTACAGGATTCTAAGCTCCTTGGGGACACAGAAGGTCTTGCCACCATGATTTATAGCACAGCGTCTATCTCAGGCACAGACACACCCATGGCTACTCTTGCTTTGAATGAACCATCCCTCAACCTCCAGGACTTGGACCGGAAACTGAAACTTGGAAGAATCTTAATGTACTTGTCATTCAGAAACTATGGATCCCATGTTCCCTGAGCATACCCCGTATGCAGGCACCAAGCTCTGGGCTGGGAAAGAACAGCAAACCAGGCATACTCTGGCCTCCGTGGGGTGCTCATTTTAAACTGTTTTTCAATTTCCTCCCTTGGGTTGATGCACACCCTCAGAAAAATACTTTTGAGCATGCATCCTCAGCATATGTACACTTTTAATTTATAAATGATAAATTTTTATTTATAAATGATATGTGTTATTTCACTGTCTATATACATTTTAAAATGTTCAAACATTAGAAAATTTAAAAGGATATGGAAAAACACCTCTTGCTCATGGATTGGAAGAATCAGTATTATCCATCCCACTATCCAAGGCAATCTACAGATTCAATGCAATACCCATCAAATTATCAACATCATTCTTCTCAGACCTGGAAAAGACAATACAAAAATTCACATGGAAACAAAAAAGAGCATGAATAGCCAAAGCAATCCTCAGCAAAAGGAACAAAGCGGGAGGTATCACACTTCCAGACTTTAAACTCTAATATAAGGCTATAGTAATCAAAACAGCCTGGCACCCCATAAGAACAAGCATACAGACCAATGGAACAGGACAGAAATTCCAGAAGCAAAAACTCGATCTGTCAGCCAAAGCCACCAATAATAATCACTGGGAAGAGGAGACTTTATTTATCAAATGATGCTAGGAAAACTGGCTGACCTCATGCAGAAGAATAAAAAAGGACCCCCATCTACCACCAGAGGCAAAAATCAACTCTAAATGGATCAAAGATCTAAACATAAAACTATAAAAATCCTAGAATGAAAAAACATTCTTATGCACATTGAAGTAGGCAACTAATTCTTGATAAAATTCTCAAAAGTGCCATAAAAGATAAGATAGACAAATGGGATCTCACCCAACTGAAAAGCTTTTGCACAGCCAAAGAAACCGTCAAGAGAGCAAGAAGACAACCCACAGAATGGGAAAAAAATATTTGCTAGTTGTGTACCTGACAAAGGCCTACCTAACATCCAGGATCTACAAGGAACTCAAATGAGCTAAAAGGAAAAAAACAAACAGCCCTATTAAAAAATGGGCTGACAACACGAATAGATAATTCTCAAAAGAAGATAGACAAGCAGCCAACAGATACATGAAAAAAATCCTCAGCCTCTCTAATCATCAGAGAAAGGCAAAACCACACTGAGAGACCACCATACCTCAGGAAGGATGGCCATCACTATTAAGTCAAAAAACAATAGATGTTGGTGTGGGTGTGGAAAAAGGGGACACTTCTACACTGTTGGTAGGAATGCAAACTAGTCCAACCTCTATGGAAAATGGTGTGGCGACTTCTAAAGGAACTAGAAATTGATCTTCCATATGTCCCAGCAATCTCCCTTCTAGGAAGATACCCAGAGGAACACAAATCATTCTACAAAAAAGACATCTGCACACACATGTTTATTACGGCACTGGTCACAACAGCAAAAACATGGAACCAACTCTATTGGCCATTGAAAGTGAACTGGATAAAGAAAATATGGTACATATACACAATGGAATATTACACAGCCATAAAGAAGGAAAAAATCATGGACTGTGCAGCAAATTGGATGGAACTGAAGACCATCATACTCAGTGATCTATCACAGAAACAAAGAACCGAATACCACATGTTCTCACTCATAAGTGGGACATGAACACTAACCACAATAGCACAAGGGGAGGATTCTGCAGTCAGAAACGGGGGAAGGAGGGGCATGGGTTGGAGGCACAAACTTCACCTGCACGTAGATAACTTATGTACCTAATCCTGACTTGGACCACACATCTCTATAATAAAGAAAAAAATAAAAAGAAGAAGAAAAGAAAATTTAAAAGGACAAAATAAAGCCTGAGTAGAAATGGAAATTCCAATATTTCTTCCTGCTCTACCAATGGACTGCAGTCCCACTCTTTGTAGCCCCACCCTTTATTTGAGAGCACCCGATGGGCCAGGTGTTGCCAGAGTAACACTCCATGTACACTGTCATGCATCCTCAGTAATCCTGTGAGGCAGAAGTGTGTGCCCATTGCATGTGCAGAAGATGAGGCTCGGGCAGCCGAGGGAATTTTGGCACAAAATAATGTACAGAGCTATTAAATGGTGAGCCAGGACTCAAACCCAGGACTGAGGAAACGCCAAATCCTGTGCCTCACACTGAAGGGGCAGATCTGGGCATGGCTGAAGGAGCCAAGAAGCAAGAGTTGAGCACTGTCTGTTGAATCTGAGGACAGCTCCTAGGCAGCGAATTTCATAAAAACAGAGTTCTAAAAATCAGAAATAACTGTTTAAAAACAATGTTTTTAAACTTGTCCTGAAAGATGCTGATAGGCATTCTGTGTGAACAGACGCTGAGATTTAATAAGTTTGGAAGACATCTGTTAAACTGAGTTCAGCAAGCTTCTCTATTACAGTCCTTGTCAGTGCCTTTAAGGTGTTAGATATCTGGAGGATCCATCTGGAAAAGGGAATAACACACAGTGTTTCTCAAACTCCCCAACAGGAAAACCTATCTGCATCTCTCAGGATGCTACTATTCCATGGGGCATAGCTGTGAAGTATGATCTGAGAGATGAGAAAGAAATAAGGCAGTCATTTCAGAAGACCTGACCATGTACACCATGATGAAAAACCTTTGTCTTTAACACCTGGGGGACGCCTCTCATTCACCAGGGACCACGCCTCTCATTCACCAGGGACCACGTCAAGTGGAGAGCTTTACCAGAGGGAGGGGCTAAGTCATAGCAACACCAAAGAACCTACGTATGAGTCAGCATGAGTTCAGATCCCAGCTCTGCACCTGCTGCCAGCTTCTGAGGCTCAGTTTTGTTGCCTGTTAAGATGGAATAATCACCCCCACCCAATGTTGCTGAACCCAAGGTTCCTGGCCTGTATCAGGAACTGAATAAGTAATGCCCCTGTCCATTAAAGGGACCTGGCGCCAAGCAAGAGACACTGCCCAAGCCTGGGGGGTGTCTTGGGATGAAGCTGAGAAGGAGCAGCGGGGAAGGTCAGACTCCTCCCAGTGAACCTCAGAGCTTCCTAGCAGGGCTACAGTCACAAAGAGGCCTGTGTAGGAGAGGGCAGGATGTGACTGTGGGATCCTCAGAGGCCTGAAAAAAGCAGTTCTCACTCTCAACCCCATGTCTGAGTAGTTTTACAGGATAATTGGAGGAAACTGTCTCCAAGGAAGCGCCCTCAACCAGACCCAAGCACCTCCGCCTTCCCGTGGGCTGGGTGAGCCACTGGCACAGCTCGTGCCCCCTCTTCCCGAGAGGAGAGGATGGAGACTCGACTTCTGGCCCGGGGCACACGTTCTGGTCAGCTCCCTCCCTCGCCGGAGTGAGTTAATGAAACACAGTGGATGTCCTCCCCCACTTTCTCCCCCTCTAGTCTTCAGCTGCCTCAAGTACAGCTAATCCCATTACAAGAAAATAAAGTGGATAATTCAGGCTAATGAAATCGTTACAAGAATGTGGCCAGCCAGAGGTGGACATTCAGAACCAATTTAACACCCTTTGGTGTCGTTATCCTCAGTACAAGAAATGTTTGAAAAGAGGAAGGGCAAAAATTAGAGAGAAAAAACCCCAGCCTCTTTCTTGTTAGCTGAAAAATGGTTAAAGAATTAATCGGCCCATATCTTGGTTTCTGCTCTTAACCCCATCATGCCCGATGTCTCCACACTAACCCCAGAAACTGCGAGGAGATGGAGAATGTCTGGGAAGTTGCCAGAGTGGTTCACATTGTGTGTGACTCGACGCCCTTGGCTTTGACCATCTCTGCCGCCGCTCTAAGAAGGACCATGGAGGGGTGGATTCCTAGGCCCCCAGTGCTGTTCCACATCATCACCAGACTCAGACACCTCTGACACTGGGTTGTCCCATCCCTGGTGTTGCTATGAAACAGGGGTTCCAGACACCTGGAAGGCTGTGGCGGGAACCATGTTAGTGGAGAGGCTGAAGGAGACAGTGGGGAGATCTCCCTTGCAAAACAGAGCAGGGAGCTGGCCCCTCAGTCTCAGGGTGAGCCTGGGATGCTGAGCAGGGAGACAGCCTGCGCCACTGGCTCACACCCCTCATGTTGCCTGCTGCTTGGTCATGGCCAGGCCGCAAGAAGGCTGGATTCAGAGTGGCCACTGGCCTTCTCAGCGCTCACTTCCCCTGCTGTATCTCCACACATGCTAAAGGGCCCTGTCAATTCCACTTCCTTGGGAGCCCCTTCCATGCTCAGAACCCTAATGATGACTGCATGGCACGAATCCAGATGACCCTGAGGTGTCGTGCTCCATCCCTACACTGCTTGTCCAGATTCCTGAAGCTCAGGCGCAAACCTTCCAATGACCTAGATCCTCCTGAGAAAGAACTTCTGCTGAGCTTAAGGGGCACATGGGGGCAGGGAGAAGGCTCCACGCCCTGAGATGAGAAAACTCCGTGCAGATGGTCTCCCCATGAAGAGCACTGAGCAGCAGCCATCACCACCACCCCCAACTTCCACCTCGTATCAGGAGGAAGGCATCTGGGCATCCAAGATTCGCGGCCCAGCAGCTGTGCTCCTGTCTGAGAAGCACAAGGTGGCACACCTCACCATCCAGGCAAGTCCGTGAGGTTTCCGAGGACACCTCTATGAAAGGGACCCTCCCACGGCAGCAGGAGCCTCCTGAACCATATGCAGGGGGCCAGGGTCCTCTTGGGCACAAGTGGAATACAAGCCAAGGCCACCACAACAGGACCAGGACAAACTCGGGAAACTTGGGGACAGAGCAAAGCAAGCCACGTGCCGTTGAGACCATGCGATGACTGCCATCTGCACAAGGTGTCACCGCTCATTCATCCAGAACCAGCATCCAAAAGGAAAGAGAGAGTCCCCTGGCAAACATGATGCTGCCCGAAGCCCACATGCTAAGCTTCTGCCTGCCACCTATGGGAAGCCTGGGCCCTGTCCCTTGCCTGTGGAAAGCCTGTTTACTTTTACTTTACACACTTGGTTATCTAATTTCTTGTTCCTGAGTGGCTGAGAAGGGCACAGGGATTAACAGTAGCAGGTTCCTAAAAGGATTCAAGAAGTGATAACTGACAGCCACGCATTAGACCAGGAAAATGCACACTTTTTCTATAAAGGGTCTACCTGTCGATATTTTTGGTTTTGCAACTGCTACTCTGCCGTTGTAGCAGGAAAGCAGCCATAATGACATGCAAATGAGTGGGTATAGCTAGGTGCCAATAAAACTTTATTTATAAAACAAATCGCTGGCACATGACCCCTGGAACAGACACATACACATAAAGATCAAAACATGACATTAAAATAACTGTACAAGCACAGCAACCTGGGGCTATCTGGAACAGCAGACACACCTCAATAGACCTGACCAGCACCCCTGCGGCTTCGGCTCAGGGTCTCTGGACCAGCTGGAAAAGGCACTGTATATTCCAGAAAGATTTCCATCGCATAGTTAACGTCTGCAGAGCGGACGGGTGCTTTGAGGCATGCAGTGGCAGAGTCACTAGCTGGAGAAACCCCTCATTCTTCAGGGACAGGAGAAACGAGATGCCTGGGCCTGTGTGAGTCATGTGTGTCTGTGCCAGGTGGGGAGTGCGGGCCCCACAAGCCGGACACCTCGTCCTCAGGCTAGAGACCTACTCAGCCTGGAGGGAAACACATGGACCTATAAACCCAGTCATTGCCCTGTTAAATGGCAAGAGAGGCCCAAGGCAGAGGATGCCACCTCAAAGGTGTTCTGCCCCAGCCCGACCGTCTGCACAGGACCTGCGTTTGCTGTCATCCTGCTCCATGCCTCACCCGATGTCATCTGACCTTACATGCCGCTGTGCCTTTCCCCCATGTGTTTATGGCCCATCTCTTGCTGGATGCCTGAATGGTCGGCACCAGAGCAGTGCCAACGGTGCCTGGCACGCAGTGGGTGCCCAGTAGAAAACATCTGCTGACTGCAGGTAGACTGCTATCAGCAGATGCTTGGCTTCTCCTGGAGCTCCTGTTTCTCAGCCCCTCTCATGACCAGGTTCTCGGTACCAGAAGAAAGAGTACAGGGAGCAGGAGGGAGGTGGTGTTTGCTGAGTGCCCGCTGCATGGTGGATGTGGCACTCAATGCTTTACACCTGCTGCCAACCTTCACATCCAGGGGTCCCACGGGTGGCAATGCTCCCATGGTGGGAGTGAGACACCACGAAGACGGCCTGTCTGATGGTGGATTTCTCTGATTACAATGCACTGTGCCCTGGTCTGGGCAGAGTAACCGACTTTTGCCTTTGAACTCAGTCCTTAGGTTCTGGCTGGAGCCCTCCAGGCACTGAAGTGGGAACGAGACTAAGGAGATAACGACAGCTGGGAAGGGCAGTTTTTGACACCTGGGGGAATACTGCAGGCCCCCACGGTGTCAGAAGGCCGGCTGCGGCCACTGCCCACCAGCTGGGCCAAAGCCCCAAGACTTGGCCTGGCCCTCCTCATGACTGGGAAGAGAAGAGGACATGGTGGCCGTGTCTCCCTGGGAAGTACCTGACCAACAGGTCACAGCTGGGAGATGACCACTTTTCTAGCCCATTGGGGTACAGATTAGGGTGTACCCCGGATAACCGAGTAGCTTCCACATCTGAGCTTGCAAAGAAAGCCAGGCCTGCTGTCAACCAGAGGCAGTGGCAAATCTCTGGCGTGAACCATCCGACGGAGGCCCTGGACCCACCCAGGGAATGCCGGGAGGAGCCGTGATTCATGCCAAGAGCCTGCCAGTGCACAGGGGGAGGGGAGCAACTCACCCTCGAGGACAAATATTATTTTTAAAAGTCTGGGAAAGAAAACAACAATAAAACAACTCACGCACAAGAGGGCTGGTGAGTGCTAAGATGAGAGAGAGGCTGAAATGGATTTGTTAGGAAGACCATTTGTTTGGGGCCAAATAAACCACCCCAGCACTTGATCCCATGACAAAAGGAAAGAGGAAGCTTAGGACTGATGGTCTGTGGGAAGCTGAGAGCCACAGGGTCGAGCTTGGGTCTGAGTGGCGTGGGGTCCAGGACAGGGAGGAAGGGGCTCTGATGGGGGTTCCAGGTGGCTGTAGGGAGAGGCAGGCCATATCGGTGCCAAGGCCAGGCTGGGCACTGCCTGGATGCCTTGGTGTGTACGTGGGAGCTTTTCTTTCGACAGGAAGCCAACCAGGACCAGATAGGATTTGGGGCGTCAGAAGATCCAGGTGCCCAAGGCAGAAGGGAAAGAAGAGACCAGCGAGCCTCTGGGAGGCCCCCCCGCAACACCCCTGTGTACCTCACACGTGAGCAAAGAGCATATTCTGCAGAGGGAGAAGAAAGCTGTCCTGTCTCTCACGGGCAGCCACAGGCCCTGCTCCCTCACGTGCACAGGGAGGGGCTGTTTGTGTGAACCTTGGCTTTCTCCTGCCCCCTCCATTACATCTGGAAGATGGGGAGGTGTGGCCACAGCTTTTCCTGAGGCCCAGCTGCAACTCCAGCAGGCCTGCAGTGGCACGACATGTGCCTAGGGGGTGGGTGTGGGCTGGGGTGGGGGATTATTGTCAGAGAAATGTTATCAAAGGCTTTCACACCCTCCTGGGGCAGGTGGGGGATTATGAAAACCAGACTGGGTTTCTCTGGCTGGATTCAAGCCCCCATTTAAACAGAAATTCATCTAAACAGACGATGGTGTTTCTGGCCTCCCATGGTGAGTTTGCAGCCCATGCTGGGAGTTGCCCCTACTCACCCTGAGAGAGAAGGGGAGTCTGGGGGCATAGATGCATGTGGGGGTCATGCATGTGAGCTTGGGGGTCCAGTTGCCTCTGCCACTCACGAGCCTCTCTCCTCTACCCAGCCTCAGTTTGACCATCTGTAAAATGGAGATAACAGTTCCCACATCCAACAAAGCTGTGATGAGCCTTGAAGGAGATGAGAATTCTGAAGCACCTAACACAGAGCTGGGCCCACAGGGAGCACTCAGCAAGAAGTAAAATGGACAAAGAGGCCAATGAACATCAGGACCGCACATGGAACAGGCTCAGGATAATGCTCCCACTGCAGAGTTCTGACGCCTGCGTTCTCCCCTCAGAGCCAGGCCTGGAAGCCTAATTCACAGATGGGAAAAGGGAGGGTACTTGCCCCTGTGCCAAGCCACAGAGCCGGGACCCACAGGCCAGTGCCCCATGCCCCAGGGGGCTGCGCCCATGGCCATGCGATGTGCTGCCTGCCTCATTAGCTCCAGTTCACAGCAGGGAAGTTCTCCTTGGGTGTGGTGTGTATGCTGGAATTCTGGGAGGTGATTTCATTTGAAACATGGTTTCTGCTTGGAGAGAAACCTCCTCTGCTACACCAGTGGTCATCAGCGGTCAGGAACCACAAAAGCTGGAACTGTGTCATCCCAGGGACTTTTACTGCCGATGTACTGGGGTGGGGCCAGTTACCACCCTTCAGGCAGGTACAGGTGGGTGCTGCCATGTGACCAGATCTGGCCTATGTGCGTGGGCAGAGGCCCGAGTGTGGCTCTGCCCTGCTGTCCTCCTCTGTCATGGTGAAAGTTGGGGCCCTGAGTGACCATGTGGAACAGAGCCCACCACTGATCCCAACTGGGCATGTCTGTACACTGCAGTTGTGGTAAGCTACGAAGGTGTGGGCTGAGTTGTTACTGCAGGATACCTAGTCCATCCTCATACAGGTCTCAGCAAGGAAGCATTTAAGGTGGGGATGGGGATGGCTCAGAGTTGGCAGCAACAGAAGCCCTCGAAAAGCAAAAGCACAGAAGCTCCAAGAACAGCAGCCATGAGAGCACACAAGGGTGGGTATTCAGAGCCCAAGAAGGATTTGGTTCTTTACTCTGCTATAACGTGTCTACTGTGTGCAAAGCACCTATTATGCTTGGAAGGCATGAGGGAGGCCTAGCCCCATCCTCTAATGTCCTTAAGCACCCAGAAAGCAATTCTCATTTTAAATAAGAGGAGAAAGAAGGAAAAGAGACCAGACTGGTTCTTTTATTTATTTATTTATTTATTTGTTTAATTTTATTTTATTTTTGAGTTGGAGTCTCACTCAGTCGCCCAGACTGGAGTGCAGTGGCCGCTTCTGGCCACCACAGCCTCGACCTGCCGGGCTCCGGCGATCCTTCCGCCTCAGCCTTCCAAGTAGCTGGAACTACAGGCGCGCGCTACCACGCCCGGCTAATTTTGTAATTTATTGTAGAGATGAGGTCTCGCTTGCCCAGGCGGGTCTTGAACCCGCGGGCTCAGGCAATCCACTCACCTTAGCCTCCCAAGGCGCGGGATTACAGGCTGAGCCACCGAGCCCGGCCAGACTGGTTCTTTTAGACCAGGGGTCAGCAAACTATGGCCCACGGGCCACATGTGGCCTGCTAAACCTTGTGGGTAAATACCATTTTACTGGAACACATCCCATCCGATGTCTTCCAAGCTGCAAGGGCAGAGCTGAGTATCTATGACAGGGACCACGTGGCCCCCAGAGCTAGGAATATTTACTCTCTGACCCTTTGTGGAAAGTCCAAAGACCCTTGCTCTGGACCCATCTTCTCTCCACGGGATCTCCCTCCACCCAGGCCCCTCCCTGCCACTGTGCCCTTATCACTTCCCCCTGAGAACCAGGCGTCTGGACCTCCTCACTCCCTGAGTTACTTGTTTTCCTTAATCAGGTACTTACAGGGACACTTACTAGAGGCCGCGAGAAGATCGCAGTCGGTTGGTAATTAAGGAGGTTTGCAGAAAGCCTCATTAGGCCTTGCCACCTCTCCTTCCCAATGTGTCATTTACCTGAGGGGCAGTAATGAGGGCCCTTCCAGGGAGCTCGCCAGCACACAGGGCTGAACCTGGTATGGGCCATAGCGCCCCGAGCTGGCTTTTCTCTGCAGTGACCGAGACAAGGATGACCTGTTTCACCGCCCTGCCCAAGAGTGACAAGACATGATGCTCAGAAGGAAGAGCGTGCTCGCTCTCTCTCGCTCTCTCGCTCTCTCTCTCTCTCTCTCTCTCTCAACAAATACACCGGAGCACAGGGGTGGAAGGAAAACATTCTGAGGTCACCTAGACAGAGGCACAACACGGGGAAACTGTTTCCCAAACTGGACCATCACCAAGACAGAGAACTAAGTGAAAAGCCAGGTGCCAAAGAGCTTAACAGGGGGGAGGGGGAGAGAAGATGTGCACCTGTGTGTGTAGAGTAGAGGATGAGCTTTGCAGGGGTCTCTGCAGAACCCACAACTAAGAGCAGGAACCCGTGCTCCACCCCCAAGTCTTGGCAGTGCCTGCAGTTGCGGGGCAGCTCTGTGAGGACTCAGTTTCCCTGCCAGCCAACGTCCCACCCTGGGACGCGCCCATTGTGCCCCGAGAGTCCGCTCAGCCCACACTGCTGGACAGAGGCAGCCCGGGGCAGTTCTGGGGGGTCCGCCCGGGCACAGGGCTCCAGCAGGCAGTCCTGGGGGGCATCTATGCTTCTCACCTGTGACCTCCTAGTGGTGGCCACCACAACGCACCTGTGCATGGCCCTGTCCTCCCCTGCTGGCTTGCCCGACTCCCTGGAGTCATCTGCCAATCACTGCCTGTGCCTCAGTCTTGCCTGTACCAACTCGAGGGACATTTAGCATTTATCCTACACCCTTTTACTGCTCCTATACTATGTGCATGTTTTCTATAAGAATAATCATATATATTGTATCATATATATTTCAGTTGACACTTCAAACACTGGTCCCTTCAAGCATGGCTGGATGGCTGCTTCATTCCTTCTTCCCAATACCTGAGTGCTAAGAAAACAATGTTCTGCCTTGGTCCTCATATCCATGGTACCCACCTGCTCCCTTTATTCCCTAGGCTGCCAGGGAGCTCACGCAACACCCACCCTCCCCACCCCAGCCTGCACAAGGCTCCTTTTGCCCCTTCCCATATAGCCCCTAGAGGGTGCCCCTGTGACTCCTGGTGGCATTTCTCCCTGTGTCCTCTTACACAAGAGCCCCCTGTGCCGCAGTTCTGCCCTCTACAATGACAGCTCCCAGGTGGCCCTTTCTCCGAGCTAAGGGTGGCTCTGACTCACTGTCCCTGGCCCGACCCTCTGGTAGTGATGAGGTTTGCCAGAGGAAATGCAGAATGCTCAGTTAAGTACAAATTTCAGATAAAGATGAGCAAGTACTGCATGTGTGTCCAAATACTGTATGGGACACACTTATACTTAAAAAAAAACAATTAAAAATGTTGCCTGAAATTCAAATTAAAATGGGCATCCTGTATTATTTGCTTGATTAGACACCCCTTGTGGGGACAGATTTCTGCTGTGCTGGTCTCTGGGTGCCCTGAGTGCGTCCCACTGCCCTCGTTGGTTCCTGATGGGTTCCCCAATCCTGTCCATGTCTGTAAGAAGCCCACTCATTAAGTATTGATGGCAGCAGCATGAATTCTGCCTCTAGCTGAGATTCAACAGACGACAGCTCGCTTGGTAGGCCTGTCATAAACGCCGTGCTGCATGGGGGTCCTCTCCCACATGGCGAAACAGGATGATGTAATGGCCTCGGATAGTTAGCCTCTGGGCTAGGGCCAAACTTACTAGGGGCCAGGGCCACTGATAGTCCTCCTGCCCTATTCTCTGCATCTCAGGTCCAGGGAAGCTTGCCCCACCCACTGAGCCACCTCCTAAACACCCTCATCACTTGCACCCTATAACAAGTCTGCACCATGTGACCACTCTCTGAAGCCACCTGATGTGTGCCCATTTCCCCATCTGTATCTCAGCTCCTTGACTGTAGGAGCCTTAAGGGTCTTGGCCAACAACACAGTCCCAAGCTCCTATCATGAGTTCACTAATTTGAGAAATAAATGAGTGAGGGTAAAAATCAGGAATGCCTCACCCCCTTCCTAAAAACACTGCTGTCATAAAATGTCCCTTAGTCGGCAAATGACGGTGAGTTTCAGCCTGTCACTGTGAGCACCTCTATCTGCTTCCTTACAACGCAAGGCCCGCCCAATGGGGCACAGTGCTAGTGGGTCTGAGGAGGCAGGAGGGAGTTCTGGAACACTTATTGTCTTGGATTCCCCACCCGGCCCTGATAATGACTTTTCTCGAGCAAGTTTCTCGGCAGCTGCAGCTGCGGAAGAAAGTGATAGAACCAGAGACAGGTACAGTTGCCATGATACGGCCGTCGTGGCAATTTAGCCTCAGAGCCTGGGCTCCCTTGGAATAATTTAACGATCTGTCATGGGAAAGGAGGAAGGAGGACAAGTGTCGTGTGGCTTGACGTCTCCACCTCCAAAAAATAATCTAAGTTCCTGTAGCCAGAGGAGGCCCACGGTTGGAGAGATGGAAGAGTGAGAACGTTTTCTAGCAGGACCCGGGTGGGAATGCCTTCCTTATCTGCTTTTGGGGGAGGGAAGCAAGCGAATTAGAAAAACTGCAGGGACATCTGCTCCAAAGTGTGCCTTCCGCTGGCTGCCAGTTATGTCCCTTTTTGCATCTAGAGTCTGAAGTATCTTTCCTTAAAGTGGCAGTTTGTAAAAAAAACAGCCTTTGACTGGCAGCCTCCTTTCTTCCCTCGGGGTTCCTGGCATGGAAGACGAAAGTGAGGCAGGAACAGGAGGGCAGAATGCTGCATTATCTGTTAAGTAACAGTTTGGGGGATGAGATGGTCAAGAAAGGGAGCCACTGTCCTGGCCCCATGACTCCTGGTTTAAGAGGTTTCTCCAACAGACTGGAGAAAACCCTTCGCTTTAAGAATCACATGTTGCTTCCCCATACCACCAACACTGACATTACCAGGAACTGGCAGTATCGGGAGGCCCAGTTATCCCACGGGAGAGAAGCGAACCCTTCACACAGACGACAGCCACGCCCTCCACCGGCCAGGTGCACACACAGCCCTCACATCACTGACGTGTCACTGGGCAGCCTGGCCTTTCTCCTGAAGCTGCCGCCTACAAAGCCTCCAGGCGCTGTGGGCTGGTCGCAGAATGATGGTGGTTTTAGTTCTCAGGGAGACACATCTCGCATATGTTACAGCACGTGCTCTCCCGGCTCAGGGCGGTCGTGCAGGAGGAGACCAGCACTGGGGCCTCATGGATTGGGGTGAAAAGAAAGAGAACCTCATTCCTCTTGCATGGGACAGGTACTAGGCTGTCTCTAGTAGGGCATGGTTCTCTCTGCCACAACTGGTCATTTGGAGTTGTCCAAAATCTGGCCCATGGGGCTCTGTGACTTGAGCAAGTCATTGTCCGCCTGTGTGTAGAGGATGAAAGGGTCTGGCCATCTCCACAGTGGGTCAGGACAGGCTCTGTAAACCACAAAGCACGTCCCCAACTCACCATCAATCTGCGTTCTAGCAAAATTCTTCCTCCTCAGAGGTAAAGAACTGGCACATTTTATTTTAAAGGAGCTCTAGGCTCTATTAAAAGTAGTCTCAGGACGGAGGGTTGGCGTAGCCTGCTTCGCACCTAAGGAAAGAGGGAGGGCCCTGGAGCCAGGATGGGCTCTAAATGAGACGTGGGAGCAGATGGGGAAGAGAGGATGCATGCGGCATGAGAAGGGAAGCCTGCACAAGTCTGGGGTGGCTCGAAGTGGCCTGGGGTACCTCAGCCCTTCAGCCCCCCTCAAGCCTCCGACAATCTAAGGAAAAGCATATGTTTACTGGGCAAATGCAGCTCCCCCAGCAAGTACTCTCAGAGGTCCCTGCCCCTGACACCCCCTGGCACTGGAAAATTTCCGGAGCCTCCACCAAGAGTCGAGAGATGTGGTTCAAGAGCGAGCTCTTACTCTGGGTCTGTGAGCCCTGGGTGGCACATGTCAATCAATACTAAAGCAGCCCTCTGGGGAGGCAGGTGGGTGGCAACATGAATCCCTCGGGATGCCTTGAAAAAATGCAAAACCTAAACGTTTTCTGGAAAAGGCAAATGGAGAGGGCAAGAGAGAGAGAAATGACTTTGAGGAATAGGACATACAAAAGGCAGGCCATCCTCCTTCAAGACAAATCTTGCCCAGAAATGTCAAGAAGGCACCTGTGGCTGTCAAAGTGACCGTGACAGTGGCAAACGGTGACCAGACTGACAGCAGTCTGGACAATAGGGGCCAAGGCTGGGGGCAGCCAGTTTGGGCAGGAAAGAGGGAGGGGGCTACGTGTATGCCCCTTTGCTAGTGAGCTGCACGTGGGTCGGGGAATCTGCTGGGATTGACGGGCTGAGTGATCAAGAAGAAGGAAGGTCAAGAGCTTATCAAACAGTCAAAAAACAATCCCTCTTGCAGTCCATCTTGTCTTTCCTTCTGGAAAGTTCCAGGGAATACGGCACACTAACAGGCCAGGTGACTGACTGGACCACACAGCCAGACAAAGACAGCAGGAGATGAGGACTGGAGCCAAGGGAAGGAAAATGAGCTCCTTGCCTGGACACTGGGTTTTTCCAGGGAAGCTCTGAAGCCAAGGGGTCAGGGTTTCCACAGGCTTGCATCAGCGTGGGTGAGCTACCTGTGAAACCGGGATGAAGACAGAGGCTCCCGGGAGGCACCGCAAGCACAGTGAGAAGCAGGTCAAGTACTCGGCCGAAGCCTGGAGCCGGGAGACACCACGGTCACTGCTCTGGCTGAGGCGTCCTGTGTACTAGGAATTTTTCCAAGGCATGGCTGGGTTTCATCATTAAGTTTCACGGCAATTGCACAGGGTAGGTACTATGGATTATCATTTCCATTTTATCAATGAGGAAACGGAGGCATAAAGGGGGTATGTAGACTGCCTGATCCTAACCCCAACCCCTCAACCACAAAGATGACCTGTATCTCTGCATAACCAGTGATTCCTCAGTGGTGTCTGTGGATATTTATTTCCCCCACTTTGCAGATGAGGAAATCAGGCAGGTTAGGCCAAGTCAGGTAATCAGGCCAAGGCCATGAGACTGATGAGCACTGAGCTGAGATCTGAAACCCAAGTCCTTCTGGTTTCTGAGTCTCTGTTCTTCCCATGACACCGTCCTGCCCTATGTGGGTCCATTGTGGGAACTCGATAGCTTTTCCACCAGCCTGGGGCAGGTAAGGTCAAGCCTGAATCTGAGCAGCTCGGCCAATGCTCACAAAACCAGCGGCTTCCATGGAAACGCTCCCTTCTCCCTTCCCCTGGGAAAAGTAAAGTCCACTTCTCAAACTGCATTCTAACAAGTCTGCCATTTTTAGAAGATGGAAAGATATGCATTTCTTAAAAATGAGGTTTACAACGTTTTTCATGACAAGCATAAGTGGTACAATGAAAAGTGAGTAAAAAGTAGCTTTAGAATTCTCAATGCAGTGTGAACACAACTATGGCTTGAAAAGAACGTACAGAGGGCTAATGTCACATTAACCAGGTATGCCTCCAGGGTGCAGCTTTTCTCTGGGTCTGCCACTTAATCACCGACTCATTTTTATTGAGCATCTATTATATGCCAGGCATGGCGCTGTGGGGTATGGTGGTAAAAAGGACAGACAGGTCATTGCTTTGAGAGAACTTGCAGCTTAGTCTCTTTCATTTTAAGAGACAGAGTCTCACTCTGCTGCCCAGGCTGGAGTGCAGTGGTACCATCATGACTCATGGCAACCTCAACCTCCTGGACTCAAGTCATCCTCCCACCTCAGCTTACCAAGTAGGTAGGACCACAGGCACACAGCACCACACCCAGAAAAGTTCTTTAGTTTTGCAGAGGTGAGAGGCCTTGCATGTCGCCCAGGCTGACCTCAAACTCTTGGGCTCAAGTTATCTTCCTGTTTCTGCCTCCCAAAGCACAAGGAATACAGGTGTGAGCCACCATGGCTGGCCTGTTTTCTGTTCTATAAAAGGATAATTATTAAAACAACTGGCAACATTTTTGAATAAGGTCTATAGATTGGATGATAATACTGTATCTAGGTTAATTTCCTGGTGTTGATAATTATACTGTGGATATAAAAAGAATCTTGTTTTTAAGAAATATGCTCTTAAATATTCAGGATAAAGAAGCATTATTTATGTAACTTACACTTGAATGGTTCAGAAAAACCTAGTGTGTGTAGCTATAAAGAGAGAATGAGAAAATAAGCACCAATTTTGGGGAATACAGATGAAGGTGGATGGAACTCTTTATAATAATCTTACACATTTTCTATATGTCTGACTTTTTTTAAGTTAAAAAACAAAGTTTCCCATCATATGCTCTTAGATTTCCTCTCCTGGCTCTGCCACTTCAAAAAGGGACAGACCCAGGCACACTAAGGTAGACACAGACTCCTCAAAGGCAGTTATGAGTAGAGAGTCAACTCACATTAGGGCATGAATCCTGTGCTGGAGAAGCACTGGCGTGCTCTGTGCAGCCCGGTGTGAGCCTGCACCTGTGGCCTTTCCTAGCAGTTTGCATTTAACAGGCACAAACACCTGTTTTCTTTTGATGGGATCCATGGGGTCTATCTCCAGGAGGCGCCGTGAGTCCCAACTTGGACATGAGCAGTAAATACAGAGAGGTGAGCAAACAGAGGAGACATGCTGGGTCACCTATGCTGACTGATTCCTCTGTTCCCTTAGCAAATGTCTGCTGAATACCCACTGTGGCCCAGCAAACACTGCACGAATGCCTACTATGTGCTGGGCATATTCCGGGCTCTTCAGGGACAGCGGTGGGGGGCAAGGGGCCTCACTTCCCAGAGTTCACATCTTACCAGGAAGGCAGATTGAGGACCCACAGCTAGACATGCAGACATCTCATGGAAGGTCAGCAGGAGGTGGGGGTGATGGAGAAAACCAGAAGAAGAGGATGTGCAAGGAGCACTGGTGCTTTAGGCAGGGTGGCCGCTGCAAAGTCAAGAGTGCCGCATGACCAGGAAGTCACATGCAGAGACATGAGTGACACGGGCAGAGAGGGACAGCCATCAATCACGCAGGCCACACAGCCCAAAGACAGAGGTGCCTGCCTGCCCAGGAAAATGCCCAGTATTTAAGGAAGAATAGCTGTTTTCACAGAGATTCCCCAAAAGTCTGCACTGAGAGAGTTTAGCGTTTATCCACACCAGGGCCCGGCACCCACAGTCAGCCCTGGCCTGTCACCGTCTGCCTCAGTACCGCCCTCAAAGCAAGAACGAAGTTTACGTTTTTAAATGGTTTCAGGGGGAAAAACCACAAGGAGAAAATATTGTGAC
Organism: Tarsius wallacei; assembly: GCA_963574415.1. Classification (NCBI taxonomy): domain Eukaryota; kingdom Metazoa; phylum Chordata; class Mammalia; order Primates; family Tarsiidae; genus Tarsius; species Tarsius wallacei. The sequence goes on along the minus strand of CAUYQG010111543.1, from coordinate 23,333 downwards.
ATGAGAAAATTACATGACATTCCAATTTCATCATCCATAATACAGATTTATTGGAACAGCCACGCCCACTTGCTTACTTCCTGACCTCACTCTTTTGAGATCTAAGCACAGAGCTGAGTAAACCCCACAGAAACCCTTTAGCCCACAAGACTGAAAACCTACACTACCTAGCCCTTTATGAAAAAAGTCTGCCCACTGCGGGTCTAGATGAGCCAATCTCACCCCTGGCTGTAAGTCTGAATCACCTGAGCAGGGAGTGTTTAAAAAAAATGCCAACACCGCTGGGCTCGGTGGCTCAGCCTGTAATCCCGCGCCTTGGGAGGCTGAGGTGAGTGGATTGCCTGAGCCCGCGGGTTCGAGACCCGCCTGGGCAACTTAGTGAGACCTCATATCTACAATAAATAAAAAATTAGCCGGGCATGGTAGTGCGCGCCTGTAGTTCCAGCTACTTGGAAGGCTGAGGCAGAGGGATCACCGGAGCCCAGCAGGTTGAGGCTGCGGTGGCTGGGAGCGGCCACTGCACTCCAGTCTGAGCGACAGAGTGAGACTCCAACTCAAAAAAAAAAAAAAAGTCAATACCCAGCAGTTCTGAGTTAACTGATCTCAGGTGGGATTTCCAATTTTTTAGAAGTCCCTGAGGCACCGAGATGCACAGCGAGAGCTGTGGTTGGACTCCTGGACTTTCTCCGTACTCCACGACCATCTGTCACAAAGCTGGTGTGTGTGTGTATGTGTGTGTGTGTGGGGGGGAGACAGAGAGAGAGAGAGAGACAGAGAAAGAGAGAGAGAGAGAGAGAGACAGAGAGATAGAGGGAGAGGCACGCGGGCACAGATGCTATTGCTCTACTGAGATAGAGTCAGGCCTCTGCCAGTATGCTGTGCTTTTTGTACAAACTCAACGCTTTACAAACATTCCCTCTGAAATGATGTGATAGAACCAATCTGTTTAATGGCATTAACAAATAACAGAATCCTGAAGACGCCAACATCACATCAGTAAAGAATATTTGGTTTTGCTTTGTAACTGCTTTGGAGATTTCAGCCCAAACCAACTCTAGCTTTAAACCTTGACCTTCCCAGTCCATAGCCAGCAGCCACTGGTTCAGCTGTCCATGGGTTCATGAGGAATGCTCCTCACTGCTCATGTGATTTGACGGTCTTCCCTGGTGGAATAAGTACGACAATTTCCTTACACCGTACACTGTATTTCCAAAGCCCCTTTATGTACCTTCTCTCTTAAGACTGTCAAGAAAAACACACGAGGTGAGAGGACAGGCATCAGATCTCACCATCAACAGACGAGAGAACTGACAGTCAGAGAGAAGCAGTGCTCAGCAGAGTGTAGAGACTGGTGTCTTCCCAGGGCTGGGTTTTAATCCTGTCTTCCATGCTTTTGAGTTGCAGGTAGGACATCACCTCAGTAAGCTTCACTTCCCTCCTCTTTTTATGTTTTAAGAGATAGGGTCTTGTTCTGTCACCCAGGCTGGTACAGTAGAACGATCATGGCTCACCGCAGCCTCAAACTCCAGGGCTCAAGTGATTCTCCCACTTCAGCCTCCCGTGTAGTTGGGACTACAGGCACACACCACAACACTTGGCTAATTTTCTTATGTTTTTTGTAGAGACAGGGTCTTGCTATGATGCCCAGACTTGTCTCAAACTCTTGGCCTCAAGCCATCCTCCTGCCTCGGCCTTTCAAAAAGCTGGGATTATAGGCATGAGCCAGGGCACCTAGCTTCCCTTCTATACCTCACAAATGGAGGTAAAAACTTCAATCTCATGGGTCTATCGTTAGGACCAAATATAAAAAGGAATATAGAAGAGAGCTTAGCTTGGCATTTGGCACATGGTAGAAGGAAGGAAGAAAGGAAGGAAGGAAGGAAGGAAGGAAGGGATAGATGGAGGTGGTCGTGGTTCTTTATCTTTTTATTTTTTGAGTTGGGGTCTCACTTGGTTGTCCAGGCTCTGGAGTATGGTGGCACAATTATGGCTCAATCACTGTAGCCTTGACCTCCTGGGCTCAGGTGATCCTCCCACCTCAGCCTCCTGAGTAGCTGCGCCTATAGATGTTCGCCACCATGCCCGGCTAATTCTTCTTGATTTTTTTGTAGAAACAAGGTCTAGCTGTATTGCTCAGGCTGGTCTCGAACTCCTGGGCTCAAGAAATCCTCCTGTCTTGGCCTCCCAAGGTGCTGGAATTACAGGCATGAGCCACTTGCCCAGCCAAGCTAGTAGTTCTTAATGGAAAGTATTGTCCCCCAGAAGGCTTTTGGGAATTGGGGGGGGGGATTGGGGTTGTCACAATGACAGTGAGCGCTACTCTCTAGGGTAGAGCTGTACTTGTGAGATGCCCACAGGCAGGGACAGCCCCTCCCCCTTGCCAACACACCCTTTAGAAACACAGGGAGCTCACAGCTCTCTGCTGTTTCCTCCACAAATTTTCCTCTGGTCCTTTCCCTCCAGCCAGAACTCCTCAATCCCGTCTGTCCTGTACTCTGTAGGATGCTGAACAGCATCCCTGGCTTTTACCCACTAGATGCCAGTAGCAACCTCCAAGCTGCAACCACCAAGAATGACTATAGATATCGCCAAATGTCCCCTAGCAGGGAAAAGTGCCCTGGTTGATCACCACTGCAGCTCTCTTCGGCTCTCTGGTACCCAGAGGCAAGGAAAGCCCACAAGAACGCGGCGGGTGCACTCTAACACCCAAGTCTTCTCAGCCCCAAGTCGGATGCAGCAGCTGAAAGCCAAAGTCAGAGCAATTCAGACCCCATCATGGACGTCCGAGCAGATCTGGGGAATTTTTGGAGTGAGAAGCAAGAACTACACATGGATCTCCCTTGTCCGGCACACAAAGATGACATTCTCCTGCTGGCACTGCATTTAAGATGCCCCTACGGCTCCTCAATTTAAGGCACAAGTGTCCTTGCTTCCCTATCTCCAAACATATGCTCTCCGGTTTCACTGACATTTTTTTCATACATGAAAAAAAAGACACAAAAAACAAACACCAAACAAACAACAACGAATTTTAAATTGCTTAGATAAAAGGCAGAGAATACAAAGAATTATTTATTCCCCTGCCAGGATGTACAGCTCTTGGAAAGAAATACATGTGGAACGATTTATATTATGGCTACAGAAGAGTCTTCAAGGAAGAAGGGAAAACGCACGCATTCCACTGCACTTCAATCAGGCAGAGGGGAAAAAAAGAAAAAGAGAAAAAAGAGAGAGGAGGAATAATTGATTGGAGCGCCTGGGCTCTCAGGCCTGTGCCTTCTCCGCTCTTTGCTCGGCTCCTGTTGCAGGCTCAGCCCAGCAGCTGGGAGCCCGGGGCGCTAACCTCGCTAATTCAATAGATGAACTCTGACAAGCCTAAATGGTTGTTTGGATGGATCCTCTCTCATCGCCCCTCCCTCGCTGCCCAAAATCTCAAATAAGATAAATTAAATAAAACACGAGACATTCTGAGTCTTTTACGGCCACCTCCTCTAGCGGGAGTCAAAAAATGCTGATGATGCCAGGCGGCCCGGCTGGCTCGGGGGGGGGGGGGCCCATAGCCGGGTGCTTTCCCTTCCTCCGCTCTGCTGCTTTCTTCTTCTCCCTGGGCACCCCCTTCCACCCTGCCTTGCTCTGTGGTGGGGGTAGGGTTGGGCCGGGATATTATTCAGCTGCCATGGGTGTCTGCAGCCAATCGGAGGCGATGGCAGCCGCTTGCACCTTGCTGACAGCTGCTGTCAAAATACTCTCACAACCGGCGGCTCGATAATAACTCGAAAATGAGATACAAATGAGTGACTCTTCATGAGTGGAACATGCAGCGTCCTCCCCCACCCCACCGGCTTCCAAGTGTGGCGGAGAAACTCGGGAGGCTGCAGGGAAGCGCTGGCCACGGTGGAGAAACTGGCTGAAAAACAGACACTCACCAGCTCGACATGGCAGATTCTCCCCACTCTTCCCCCAAGGAATGCTGTGTACCCCCAGACACAAATGGACGTGCCAATGAGATATAAACATATACATACATACACACACACACACACACACACACACACACATATATATACACACACACACACACACATACACACACACACACACACACACATACAGACAGGGTCTAGCTCTGTGGCCCAGGCTGGAGTGCAGTGGAATGATTACAGCTCACTTCAGCCTTGAACCCTTGGGCTCAGACAATCTTCCTGCCCCAGTCTCTTAAGTAGCTGGGACTACAGGTGCACACCACCACGTCTGGGTATTTGTCTCACTGTGTTGCCCCAGTTGGTCTCAAACTAAGTGCTGGAATTACAGGCGTGAGGCCATGCCTGGCCTTGGTGGGATACTTGAGTGGAAACAACCCGTGGGTATTTCCTGACCACCAATCTAGGGAGGAGCATCAGGAGCTCCAGAAAGAGAAAGAAATGCAGGCTTCTTCCCAGGAGACATCATGCCATCGCCTGCCCCCTCTGGTTGGCCACAGCCAGGCTGCTGGGCTGTTTTTATTTGTCCGGCCAACTCTCTTCCTAAAACTTGGGATGTGCTCCCATGGGGAAGTCAATAGCAACACAACTTGTTTAGAAAAGCACAAATAAGCCCCAGGGAGCACAAAATGTGTGGTCAGCACTTCTCCCGGCTCCCCGGCAGGGAGGTGGTGTAAGGCAGGAGTGGGCAGGGACTCAGGCAGATCTTGAACTTTCTTCTCATTTGCCAGGGGTGGTCCATGCCTGGGATCACTCCCCGCCTGTCAAGGCAGGGCTGAAGCTGTCCAGGTAGAAAGGGAGGGCGGGACTGTCACATTCACTCGCTGGAGGACACAGCATGCCTCCAAAAATCACAGTGCGCACACTATACCCACCACTCACGAGGAGCAGAAACCCTTAAAAAAAAAATCCACTTTTTTTGTTTCTTAAATAAACTGTTCTGGGTTGAAGTTGCTGCTTGGCTATATTAAGACAAGCCAAGGTGATGGTGTAGGCTGGGATGAAAGAAGGAAAATAGCGTTTGCAAACTCGCCTCCGTTAAAGGGACTCGATTTAAATTTAAGGTACGCAGAGTATAATTGTCCCGGGGAAATGCAATCTTGCTGCCTGGATTAAAGCCTCTTCCACATGACTCCCTCCTTCTTCCCACTCATTTCCCTGCAGAAAGCCTTTATTCCTCCACTGTGCGTCGGGTAAACATTGAGCTCATTCTGCCTGTGTGTGACAACGCGCATCCTGAATAACCCCGTCTGTGTCACCCGTGTCTACTTTAAATAGTAAACTCCTGTAAAGAAAGGATCAGCCCCGTGTAACTTAGTCTGCGAGCTGAGCCATTATAGAAGGCTTTTAAGCGCTGCACTTGGAAGGACAAGAGGCTCTCAGCATCCCATGAATAGGTGAGATGCCTATTTGGGGTTACGTCAAACCTCACCTACAAAGCCAGGGAAAGAACGCAGACTAGAACTCAGGCTCGGGCCTCGGTTCTGCCACTTAACCAGCTACGAGGCCTCAGGTGAGTCACTTAACCTCTCTGACCCTCTGTCTGTTCATCTGTGCAGTGGTGATATGATACCATACCCGCCGACGGGCAGAAGAAACAGGGGTGGGGCAAGGCAGACAGGAGAGGGTCGCTGCTGCTGCCTGGGGGGAGATGGGTGCCCTTCTTTTGCTCCATTTCCCAAACTCTCTAAAATGAGATTAGTTGTATGACCAGGAGAAAAAATTTTACAACAGTAAAACTACAACTTGCTAACAGAGAAAGATTCTAAAGAGTTTTGTATATGAAAGAGTTTTGAAATTATATAAGGTGCTGGGCGAAAAGACACCAAGGCAGTATCGTCCCGGCTCCATTTAATGTGATTTGATTCTAGAAAGGGCTGGCTATGGTATTAGAGAGCAGTGCTAAACAGAGATGGGGAAGAGAGACTGCTGAGAGCCACTCAAAAGGTTTACTAAAAGTGCAATGGGCCTTGAGCTTGACCAGAGCATTTCATGGAACCCCCTCCATTCCCTCCCTGGCAGCTTTGATAGAGCAGTGAGCAGCTGTCTTATTTTAAGGAAATTCTTTTCCTTCTGATTCTCAAGTGGTGCCTGTACTCAGTGGAGGCACTTTGCCAAATGCACAATGATACAGAGAGGGAAATTAAAAGCGCCCGAAACTCCCAATGCCCATTAGTTTAGGCGCATTTCCTTCTAGTCTTTCTTCTGATGCTCATGTGTCTTTCTACCTCTGTCTCCTTGGTGGTCACACTGTATATACTATTTTGATTCTTGCTTTTTTCTCTTGACTACTCTATGAAAATATATTTTCCCTCAGTAATGTTCCTTGTAAACATGTTGATGTCCTTCTGGCATTTTATCTATAATTTATTTAGCCCATTCCTCATTTAAACATTTGTCATGTTTCCAATTTTTTGCTCTCATAAACTATCCTTCATTGAAGACCCTTGCATATTAAAAGTTTGTCCAAATTTCCAATTATTTCATTAGGATGACACTCTAGGAACAGAATTGCTACATCTAAGAGTATAGGCATTTTAGGCTGGGCGCAATGGCTCACACCTGCTAATCCCAGCACTTTGGGAAGCTGAGGCAGGAGAACTGCTTGACTGCTTGAGCAACACAGAGAGACCTCGCCTCTGCAAAAAAAAAAAAAAGAAAGAAAGAAATCGGCCAGGTGTGGTGCACCTGTGGTCCCAGCTAGTTGGGAGGCTGAGGTGGAAGGATCGCCTGAGCCCAGGAGGTCAAGGCCATGGTGAGCCATGATCACACCCTGCACTCTATCCTGGACCAGAGTGAGATTTCAACTCAATTTGTAAACATTTTAAAAATTCAAGTGCTCAAGAGCTACATGGGACTAGCAACTCCCGTACTGGGCAGCACAGATGGAGAATATCATATTGCTATGAAAGTTCTACAGGACGGTGCTGTCTTGGTACAAACAGCAGACTATAAGCTTGGCCCAGCATGGCAAGACAAGCCTTGGCGTCAAAGATCGGCACTGGGCACCCGACCCTGTCCCAGCCTGCGTCATCTTCCCTCTCCTGCTCCCCCCGTTTGCTACTTCCTTCTTTCTCTCCACTTATGAACTAAGCTGAGGTGTCTCAAAACACCCCAGCAACACGTCTTACCCTGAATGGCAGGTGAGAGTAAGCCCACACATTCCTAAAGGCTCTAGGAGCAATGCTTATCTGACACCACATGCCAACTTTGCACTGTACTCCACAATGGCACTCTTTGTAAAATAATATAAACAAGTAAGCATTTGCTCTATTGTGGAGTAAAACGGATGCCGCAGGAAGATGGGCCTGATTAGTGTTGAAGTTTTAGGTACCCAGATACAGACACAGCAAGCCCTCCCTAGTGTAAGAAATGCAGGCTTAACTGAGCCTGCCAGATCCCCCAGGTGCCCTCTGAGGGTAAGGCATCTCTTCAGAGGACTGGGTGGCAGCTTAAGAGTTTGCAGACTCTGGTGCCTCTTCCCTTTCTTGCTTTGGTTGCTAGGGTGCTCAGACTTAAGTTTTGTGCTCCTTTACCAAAAATGACTCCTCGGTCTCAGGGTTGTGATATAACTTTCTTCCAACTGACATTTTTCTCAAATTCTGCATGGATGAGTCAAGGCCTTAATCATTCTGGAAGCAGGCGAGGAATCTACCCACTCACAGAGCTGCATCTTCCTGAAAAAGGAGTAAGCTGCGCACCCTCTCTCTAAATGAAGGAAAGTCTAGGCTAGGTCTCAAAGCCAGTGCTGTCTGACTGCGGAGCCCAAGCTCTGCTGAAGTGCTTTGCAGAGGGTTGCGTGGGACACATCCTCATGGGACAATGCTAAGGCCATTGTTGGGGCAGTCACACGTCTGCAGATGTCCCTGAACGTTCTGATACTGGACAAGTGCTGTCCTTGCCCGCAAAGCCCTTCCCCAAGCCTGCTCTTCTGGCCATAGGACAGGGTCGATTGCAGGGGACACGGCACACAAAGGCCAGCAGCCAGGAAGCACCATTAACCAGGCTTCTGCCCAGCAGGTGCAGTGAGAACTGAGATTGGCAAACATGAACCGGGCCTAGCAGGTCCTGAATCGCCTTCTGGGTCGTCAGAGATTCAATTACACTCCATCGAGCCCAATGTGAAGTCTATTTTATTATATCCTAATTCCTTGGAAAGTGGCCATCCACGTTGTCACTGGGAACTCTACACTAGCCCAAAGGGTGGGCCTGCCAGGAGGCACTGTCCCTCACTTGGGGTTGAGCCCCGTGTGGCTCTTGAGCACTTGAAATTTTAAAATGTTTATATATTGAGTAGGGGTCTTACTTTGTTGTCCAGGTTGGAGTGCAGTGGTGCAATCACAGTTCACTGTGGCCTTGACCTCCTGGACTCAAGCAATCCTTCCACCTCAGCCTCCCAACTAGCTGGGACCACAGGTGCATGCCACCACAGGGGACACGGGGGTGTGCTGCTAGGAGGGAATACACTTAGAACCCCCCTTCCTCATCGGTGAAATGGGCTGCACAATCCCCTCGGAGCAAAGAGATATTCAGGGCATTGTGATGGGTGAAACCAGAATGATTAGCTAGACACATTTTGGGTGGGGAGAACACCCAATGACACGTACCACAGGACACTATTTTTGACTAAATGGACACAACACTGTCACAAGTTTACACATGTATGAAAGATCTACCAAATGAGTAGCACAAGTTTCTCTGGGGGGAGGAAGGTGGCACCAGATGGGGTCTATGAAAGGGGATTTTAGCCTTACATTTTTCTTTCAACAAGGAAAGCATATGTCTATTGGGGGTGTGCAACTGAATTTTATTTTTTTAAAAAAAAAGCAAAATCCTATATATATAGCATACATTTACAAATCCAAGCTATTTCCTTTTCTCTCATTTATATACACCCATCTATATACCTCTGTACATACACAGCTACAGATATACATGTAGAGAGAAAGGAAGAAGAAATTTGAGAGCGAGCTCAGCGTGTGCTCCTGCAGGGCAGGGGCTCACCGAGAAAGAACAGTTACAATTAGAATGAACTAAATAGAAGTGCTGCTTTTCATGTCACATATGACCCCATATTGGCATTTTCATATAGCCTGATCGGCTATCTCCAGGCTAAAGAGCACCCCATCCATGTCCATCAGGTAGCTGCGGTGGGAAAGGGCTCACCATGTTGCCTGTGATGTGCTTTGTTCACTGCCCCAGCGCAGGGAAGAGCAGGCAATCCCTGGACTGTGGTGGCCTCATTATGGGTGGGGCTGAGAACACCAGGGGCTTTCTCTGCTGGGGGCGTGTCTGCCTCACAGGTTTAGGCCAAGGCCGGCCCCAGGCTCCACCCCCAAGAGAGGAGCCACACTTCGGCTGGGGCCCTGAGGGTCAGCCCCTGCCAGGAACACTGGGAGGCAGGGGCATACCAGTGAAGAGAATTAATTTTCTTCTGAGACTTTTATGTTTTGGATGCTCTTGTGACATCCCTTGGAGAAGACTGTGGGTGGTCTGGGGTTGTTCCAAAATCTGGGCCGGGAAATCAATGTTCTGAGATGCGTTTTACAAGAGAACAGAGGTGAAGAGCAGGGAGGAGGGAGGAGCAGTGTATAACCTTGGATACCAGTCCCAGGCTGCGACAAATGATGGTGAAATGTATGAAGAGTAGAAACGAACGGGAATCTTGAGGCCAGAACAGCCTTTCTGGCTATATTATAACAAAATAACCTCTACTATGAACCGAGCACTGATTCTGCACCAAACAGGCTGCAGGTTTCCAGACTTTCTTAGTTCATGGTGCCTTTGGGGTCTCAGTAATTTTTTCATGGTCCCCCTCGGCCAAAATAAATACCTAACAGTTTATTAAGTAGTTACGGCTAAACAACTTGAGAGTCGTAGTTCACAGTGTCTCTGACAGATATTCACTTCTCTCAAAAATTTGGAATACCCACAGTGTGGGATATTTCAGTTCACTGTAGCACCCCAGGGTGCCTCTACACATCGCTTGGGAACCATGGCACTGGGCGAACGGCTTTATTTTCATTACCTTACAGAACCACCCCATAGATCTAGGAAGTATTGACTAGGGTTTCCATTTGACAGATGCAGACACTGAGAGTCAGAGTATTTAAATGACTTGTCTGAGTCTGACAGCTGCAGTTGGTAAGATTTAAACACCAAAGTAGCCCAGTGTGGTAGCTCACACCTGTAATCCCAGCTTCTCAGGAGACTGAGGGAGGAGGATTGTTGAAGACCAGGAGTTTAAGACCAGCTTGGGCAACATAGCAAGACCCTGTCTCTTAAAAACAAACAAAACCCACCAATCTGACAGACTCCCAGGGCTGCCTTGCTTGGTTGTGCAGGTTGAGTACTGCACAATCCTAGAAGCTGCCCATCCCACAGGCTACAACACGGTACCGGTGCTGAGTCACTCGCTAACGGGCATGCTTTGATTTGGCACAAAGCCTCCCATCGGACCAGCCCCTCTTTTTTCACTGAGCAACCTCTTGCTGTGACTTCTACAATCACCTTATTGGAGACTCTGGCCGCATGCCATTCCCAGGCAAACAGACTGATGGGACATGCTAGAGAGCACCAGTAGCTTCATTTAACCTTGGTGGCCAAGTAGCAACATGACCAGGGTAAACTGCACCAAAATCACAGCACTTCCACCACAGGTGGGCTTGACAGGGAGAAAGACCTAGAGGTCTAAGAGGACCTGACTAGTATCTGGGACCTGACATTTGGACTAAGGAAAGAGCCAACTTAATGGATCAGCTTCTTTAATGAGGGCACATGTATGTGTGCATGTGTGAGGGTGGGGCAGGGCTGGGAAGGGGAAGATCAGCTCTTTTTGTAGGATGATTTTCAGACTTCCTGTTTTTGTTAGATAGTCTTATTTTTAATATGTGTACACACACGTGTATTATAACAGTACTGTGAGATTTCAGTGCCTGTACTGGACTTCTGTGATGGGCAGGTGACAGTTTAGCACACTGGACTTCCACAGAGCTCCTGGTAGTCTGAATACCGAAAAGTGCTGGAGAACGCCGGTGGTACAGGGACCCGGTGGCACAGGCATCCGGCCTCTGGACACTCTGGCATTCGGAACCTGTCTTTACACACAGCAACTGGCAACAAGAGACCAATTAGCTGGAATGAACAATGAAACACTTTTCTGTTCCCAATTCCAAGAGGAATGGTTATCCGCTCATTGATGATTTCAATAACCCTGCAATGCTAACTCATTTCTCAGTGATCGGGATGGCTTTGTGGAACCACTAGGCAATGCTGCATTAGAAGGGGCGCTTGAGGACCGACGAGATTCAGAGAAGCAAGAGGTCTGATTGTGCTGAACTGGCAACCCAAGCCTCCCATGTGGCTTTCCCATCCTGCACAAGCACTTCGTATGCAAACAGGCACGCTCTGCATTAGTATTACTGACGTAAAAGTACCGAAACAGATTACAGCTCTGGACCTGAGGCAACGTCTTTCTAATATTAAAACCCATGTTCTGAATTTCGTTTCTGCAAAACGACATCATCCATCACGCTAAAATAATGTTGTTAATTTGAATTTTATTGATTTTAAATTTTGTTTGTATTTAACTTGGAAATGTGTTTTGCTTTTATAGTCCTAAAAGAACCATAAGCTTGAGTTGTCAGTTTATTCTGAGTTTTACATTTAAACAGAGTTAAGTAACATAATAATAAAAATATTTACATTGTCACTGTGGGGAAGGACCATGAGATCTTTACTTTTCTTGAAGAGGAAGGACTCTCTAAGCACTGCTCAAGCTTGAGAAACACTGCGATGGCCCAGAATTCACTAAATGTCCCTTCAGAATATGAAACTCTGGAGGTGATTCTGTAGTTATGCTCTCTTGGGGAGGATCAGAAAGATGAGGTGACTGTCCTAAGAGCACACAGCTGGCTGGTAGCAGGGCTGGGAGTGACAGCCTAGTCCCCTGCCTCCTCACACAGCCTGAGCGTATTCTAGAAGCCCAAGACAGGGGCCACAATAGACACGACAGCTACCCTGGACTAGGAGGAATACCAAGTACCTTACAGCCTCACTGACCTTGAGCTTACAGCAAACCAGACACAGCGCAAATCCCACCATTCCATAGACACTGGAGTCCCAGAGAAGTTACCAGGTCAAGGTCACCAAGTGGGGACGAAATACAACCTGGCCTCTACCCTGAGGGTTTTAGTGGGCGAGCCTTGCCTCCACCTTCCCGTAAGCCAAGACAGTCACTTCCCTTTCTGGAGTTCACATTTGTTTCTGTAACCCAGCGCCTGGTGCAGTCCCTGCCTCATTAGAGATGCTTAGTAAATATTTGCTAAACCGATGAGTTATTCCTCAACTAAAAAGCAGTGTGTTGAGACCTCCCTTTTCCGTGGAAAGCTCTGCGACGTGTGAGGAGACAGAGCACCTCCTCCCGAGATGTCTCTGAGCTGTCTTGGGGCTCCCCACCGCCTTTCAGCACCCAGGATGCGGGGAGATGCAGAGTACAATTATCAGCTCCAACAATGGGCCTACGGCAGCCCTGTGAGCCAGCCCAGACAAAGCACAGAGACCTTGTCGTTGAAAAGGCTCTGAATGGAGCGAGGGGAAGTGTGAAAGCAAGGTTAGCCAGGCTGCAGCGATATAGAGAGAACAGGGTGCACAATGCCACCCTACCCTGGGGCCATGCTCTCCCCGGGGCGCCCCGCTCCACTGTCTGAGTTTTGTCGCCTCCTCTGGAATCAGCCTCGGCGTGAGGCGAGGGAAAGCGCCAGCTGCAGCGGAAGCCAGAGCTTATGAAATCTCAAAGGAAGGAGGGAAACAACAGCAAAATCCTTCTCCATTCTCAGCTAATTGTTATTTTTTTAAGGAGGGAAACTAAGGAGGGAAACACATGGCCCTGATTTGGGGCTGCTCTACCAGCTAGTCTGGCAGATGGAAACCGGCTCCTGGCAGACAAATAGCATATTCTTAGGCGAATACCCGGAGCCGCTTACTTATCCAAGCTGCTGCCCCACGTCTGTGGCAGACATCACTAATCAATTACGATGCCATTTTCCAGAGAGCCCAAACTGTCTCAATCCCTCCGTATAGTATTCCAGGCAGCCATGACCAACGGGTCTGTGTTGGCTTGGAAATGCTTGGCCTAGTCCAGCCCTTCATGGGCCCATTTAATAAATGGAGGCTGAGAGGTCATGGGACCACTGCTGGTCACACAGAGGAGGCCAGGCTGATCTGGGCCAGAATTCAGGTCTCCAGACTCCCTGGCTGGTGTTCTTTTCACTAGGAAAATGACACGGTTCCATTCCAAGCTGACAGCCAACTCCTGAGGATGAAGGGACAAGGACAACATGAAAAATGGTAGCTCAGATAACCCAAGTCTGTCCTCGGAGCAAGTGGCGCTGGTCCTGGCATGAGCAGCAGTCACTTCCACAGACCCTGACCATCCCCTGGTGGACATACGTGTAGGCAGAGCACAGGAAAATTAAAAAGAAGAGTCTGAAATAGATTTCTGACAAAGCCAGCCTCTCTGAAGAAGAAAGTGTCACCTGGTGCACATCCCACCAAACTCGCCAAAGCTACACTCACCAGGATCCTAAATGGGGAAACGCAAGCTCTTGGAAGTGTGATTGTGAGCCCACTCCTCGATACTGGGCACCTGGAGACACAGACAGACCAGAGCCCGAGGACGATACATACTGCCTTCCTGGCCCTCGGAAAAGCGTCCAGAAACACTTCCCAAACAGTGTTTCTTCATATCGCAACCAACTCAAGTTTCGTATTTTTCCACATCTTTATAATATCAGGTTCATGCATGAACCTACTAAATAAAAATAGATCCTAGATAAAATACACTTACTAGGCCAGCCTTTTTATTTCCCTGGGTACTATTAGCCTAGATTCAAGTAATAAAGTGTATAAACTGTCTAAATGGGGCATAAAAGTTGGGATAATTTCTCTTCCCCACTTCCCCCCTACCTGTGGACTGTGTGGCAACTGAATATTAGTTTCTTTCTGACCAAAGAACTAGTACCTGCAGTCGACCCCAAAGCCCAGAGGATCTTCCCTTCTTTGACCCCATAGACTCTACTGCTGACATACTTGGGTATGGAAGTTTCACCTAGGGAGAAAGACTGGCCTCTCACTCCATGAGGAATTCCTGCATAAGCATCCTTAAGAGAGCTGCTCTAGACTTAACTTAGTTACTCCTGATGATGGGCAACTCACAGTACTCCAGGAAGTGGCTTTTTCTAATCCTTTATGGTTTGAGATATTCATTTTAAAAAACCCATTAAAATTATTTAACATAAACCTTTTGAGATAACTATAGATTTACAAGGAGTTGGAAGGAAGAATCAGAGCTCCTATATACCCTTCACCCAGTTTCCCCAATGGTACCAACTGGCAAAACGACAGCACCACATGACAATCAGAGAATCTGCATTAATACAACCAATGACCTCATAGGAATTTCAGCAGTTTTACACGCGCTCGTTTGCATGTGCACATTTAGTTCTGTGAAATTCTATGGTGAGTGGATACAAAGGACCACCACAATGAGGACACACCATGGTTTCATCACAAGGACCCTCATGCTACCCTTTGGCAGACACAGCCCCCGCCTTACTCCTGCCTCCCTAATCCCCGCCAGCCACTAACCTGTCTGCCATCTCCAATTTTGTCATTTCGAGAACATTATGTGAACGGAATCACACAGTATGTTTCCTTTTTGGGATTAGCATCTTCCATTCAGTATGATTCTCCGAAGGGCCTGAAAATTCAGGTTATGTTTTGAATTGATAGTTTGTTCCAAAATTTGATGGCTGAGTAATATTCCATAATATGGACATACCATGTTTTCCTTTGCTATTCGCCTGCTGAAAGACACCAGGGTTGTCTCCATGAAAGTGCTACGCACATTTGTGTACAGATCTCTTACTCCTTTTTAGGTAATAGCTTTACTGAGGTATAATGCACATCTCATACAAGTCACCCATTCAAAGTGTACAACTCAATGGTTTTTGGTGTATTTACCAAGCCGTGCAACTCTCTCCACAACCAACTTGCGAACATTTTCCTCACCTCAAGAAGAAATCCTACACCCTTAAGAATCACCTCCACTGGACTTCCCCATCCCTAAGCAATCGCTAATCTACTTTGTCTCTATAGGTTAGCCTACAGATGCCCCCTTGGTGTCCATGGGGGATTGGTTCCAGGACCCCTGGCAGATATCAAAATCCAGGGATGCTCGAGTCCCTTAGATAAAAAAAGAATTTGCACAGAACCTACACACATCCTCCAGGCACTTGAAATTCCCTCTAGATTACTTATATGCCTACGACAATGCAAACAGTTGTCATAGTGTATTTTTAAATTTGTATAACTGTTCATCCACGTATAGCACGCATCAGTGTGTCATTCCTGTTTATGGCTGAGTGACATTCCATTGTATAAATATACCCCACTGTGTTTCTTTCTTCATCCATTGATGGACATGTCAATCAGTTACGTGAACACAAGTTTTATTTCTCTGGTATTGATGCCCAAGAGTGTGACTGATGAGTCGTATGGTAAGTGCACATTTTGTTTCTTAAGAAACTGCCCACGTGCTGGAATTTTCCCGAGTGGCTATACTGTTCCCTGTTCCCACCAGCAGTGCGTGAGAGATTCAGTTTCTCCACACCCTCGTCAGCATTGTGTCACCATTACCTTTTCCTATAGCCATTCTGACAAGGGCATGTATACTTCTTTTGTGTTACCTCAGCTGAAATCCGACTCTTGGTTCCATTTGCCATGGGTCAGAGTCCTGCCTCCCCTCCTGGGCACTCCTTTGTAGGCTGGCTAGCCCAGACCTTCTATCCTGACACGATCTGGGTAGCTCGTGTCTCTCCCCCCAAAACAAAGGGCCTCCCATGAAAGGCTGGACCCAAGATGTGGCCACGACACAAAGGAAGCGAGACGTCTGGGATCTGGACTGTGTGCCTGTGTTGAGCCTGAGAAGAGTCCAATAAGACTCCCAATGCTTGTTCCAAACAAGAAGATGTCAGGCAAGGACATCGACATTCTGTCTTTGGACCCTGCTATTAGTGGGACTAAATCCTGGATAGCGACTGCCTGGTAACTGCTCTCATCTTCCAGGTGGGTCGAGATGTCCTCAGACTGTGGCTCTCCTGATGGTAGGCAGGGCACTTTGAAACGGCACCGGGGGCAGGTGTGGTGGCTCAAGCCTGTAATTCTAGCACTTTGGGAGGCTGAGGTGAGGGGATTGCCTGAGCCCATAGGTTCAAGAACAGCCTGGGCAACTTGGTGAGACCTCATCTCTACAACAAATCAAAAAATTAGCCGGGCATGGTAGCGCACACCTGTAGTTCCGACTACTTGGAAGACTGAGGCAGAAGGATTGCCTGAGCCCAGCAGGTCAACACTGGAGTGGCTGTGAGTGTGCCACTGAACTACAGCCTGGGCAATGGAGTGAGACTCCAACTCAAAAAAAAAAAAAAAAAGAAAAGAAACAGCACAGGGCAGTGCTCTGAGTACACACGCGGCGAGTCTGTAGGCTGGCCTTGAAAAGCATCCTGAACATGTAAACCTCAGAGTGATGACTGCTGAAGGCATGCTGTAAGGGCTCAACAGACGTATCGAGTGAATGGGCACATGAAGGGTCAGAGCTCCCGCCCTTGGATTCCTAACGGGACAGCAGCACAAGAAGAAGATCTGGGAGCCTGAATGAATACTGACACTTGCCTGCGCTTCAGAGCTGGAAACCAGCTGACCTATGGGCTCCAGTTCTCCAGGCTTCTGGGAGAAGAACAAATGAAATCCTGTGCACAAAAACATCCAGACCCCGGCAGGGCCTCAGGTGAGGCACTGTGTGGACGTCAAGAGGTATCGTCAGTGGTGACAGAAGGTGGTCAGGACTGTGAGCACTGTGGATGTGGGGCGCCAGCTGACACACGGCTTCCAACAGCAGTGTGCACAGAAGCCCCCCTGCCATGGGAAGAAGAGTTGTGAGATGCATGACTTTGGCACCACAGCTGTGGCCAGTGGCTATTCATGATGCACGACGGGCAGGGAGAAGGTGGGTGCGTGGAGGGGGCTGTGAGGAACTCCCAGGCTGCCAGGATGACACGCCCCTGACTGCCTGGTCCCTGGTGTGGTCTACCAGGCAGCTACCTGCTCAGGACCTAAACACGTATCACCATGATTCTTCTCTCTGCTATTGCCTTTGGGGAAGCCGTCAGCAAATGCCTCCCCAAACTAACCTGGCATCCCACTTCCATGGCTGGCACCCGGTCCAAGCCACTATGGCCTCTGACCAGGTGACTCAAACACCTCCTCAGGGGTCTCCTCACCCCCAGCTTTCCCCTGAGGGACTGCTCTCCTCAGAAGGTCTTTTATAAATGTGAGTCGATAAAGCCCCAAGGACTGAGTGCTAAGGGCCAGCCCAGCCATGGCAGTCCAGGAAAGAACAAAGACACTGAATATCAAGTCTGTTCCAAAGACACGGTAATTAAGAAAGCGCAGTATCGGCACAGGGCAGACAAATAGACCCAGCAACCAGATGAGAGCATCTGAGCAGACCTTTACACGCAGTCACCTGATTTATGACAAAATCAATGCTGCAGAGCAGAGGAGAGAGAATGGTCTCAGCAATAAATGATGTCAGGCCAACTGAATATCCACGAGGGGAAAAAAAACTGTTCCTTGGTCTCTACCTCACGCCGTATACAAAAATCAATGCCAGATGGATGGCATGCCCAGATGGGAAGGATGAAAGCTCTAGAGGAAAACGTGGGAGCCCCGCCTTCATGAGCCCAGAGGAGGCAAAGGTTTCTTAAACAGGACACTAAAGTGCTGAGCATGAAGGAAAAAAGTGACAAAGTGACAATATCAACATGAAGGAAGAGCCTCTGTTCATCAAAGGACACGGGTGAGAGGGTAGAAGTGACTCAATGGGATGACCCAATGGGATGGGAGTCAGCAGTCACATAGCCACCAAAGGACATGGGCCCAGAATATAGAAAGTTAAATAACTAGAAAATTAATTTAAAAAAATCAGGTAACTCAATTTTTAGAAATGAGCAAAATCCTTGAACAGGCATCCCACAGGAGGACAGATATCCAAATGGCTCATAAAAATACAAAAGCACAAGTAGGAAACACAATGCAATGATGGTACCTGAGGCACTACAGACTCACCAAATGGCTGAAAGAGACCATGATAATACCGAGTGATGCGAGGATGAGGACACCAGAACACTCCCATGGAAGTGCAAATGGGTACAACTACTTTGGACATCTGCCTGGCAACATTTGCTAATGTTGAAATATGCACACCTTATGGCCCGACAATTCCACACCCATACCCCGCAGAGAGGCACACATGTGGTCACCTAAAGGGTGCTCACGGGGGCAGCCAAAACCCTGTAGACCACTCAAATGCTCATCAGGAAACGGGTGACTCTAAATATAAAATGTAGGGCAAAGAAGGCAGACACAAAAGAGCACACACAGCTCAAAGCAAGCAACTCTAACTATCTAGAAGTTGGGAGGGTGGCTGTTCTTGGTGGGGGTAGGTAGTAACAGGAGAGGGTGCTGGGCAGGGGCCAGCTAGAAAAGTTCTGTCTCTTGATCTGGGTGCCGAATTGGTGACCACTCACCACACTGTCCGTGTATGACCTGGGCACTCTGTGTGTATGTCAGACATCAACAAGAAGGGGCTATGCCATTGCTGGTTCCAACAAGACGGGGCCACGCTGTTCCTGGTTCCACGCACTTAACATACATGCTCTTTTGTGGCCCTTGCCATCCAGATCTGTATGTGGCTCACTCCTTCACACCTATAGGTCTCCACTCAAAGGTCCCCCCTCGGAGACACCTACTCTGACTACCCACTCTATGACACTCTGTAATAGGTAAAGCATCCACAAATTCATGTCCACCTGCAACCTGTGACTGTGATCTACCTTTGCAGATGTCATCAAGGCAAGAGGTCATACTGGGTGAGCGTGGGCCCTGAGTGCAGTGACTGGTGTTCTTATGAGGAGAAGGCACACGGAGAAAGGGACTGAGTGACACAGCCACAAGCCAAGCCACTCCAAGCACTGCTGCCACCATCAGGGGATAGAGGAAGCCAGGAAGGCATCAACCCTGGGGTCTTCAGGGGCTTGTGGTCAGCTCACACCTTGGTCTGGACTTCCAGCTTCCTGTTGCTTTAGGCTCTGGTGGTGGCACGCTATCATGACAGCCACAGGACAGGAGCCTCTCACTCCCACTACTCCCTGCTCTCACTCCACCCTGCATCAGGGTCCAAATGCCACCGCAGCGTAGCATCTCTCTGTTCACTTGCTCACTGCCCTCCGAGAACATATGTGCCAAAAGGGCCTGCCCAGTGCCAGGCACTGTGCCTGGCATGAGAGTGGCTCCGCAAATCCCGGGAACAGGCCTGGAACACGCATACCTCCCTCAATGTGGAGGGGACAGCAGGAGCTCCATGTGTGCTGAAGGAATGAATGCATACCTTCGATCCCTCCTTCCAAACCGCAGCAAAACAGGAAGAGCCTGTGAACACGGCTCAGGCCCAAAGGGGTCATGGGCTTAGCTTTACCTATGGTGCCTGTACATTTTCCAGGGGAACGGAAAAGACCTTATCTGTGTCCTGAAGCTAGAAGACAAAAGCACAACTCTGCCCTCCCTCTGCCATCAGGTCTCCCGCCCTCAGAGAGTGCCACATCTCTACCCAGTCTTGAGTTCAGGGGCCAGCAGACTTTTCTATTAAGGGCCACTTAGGCTAGTAGGCCAGTCCCTGTCACAACCTCTCAACTCTGCAGGGGCATCACCAAGGCAGCCAGATGACACTGAAGGAAGAAGAGAGCTGGAGTTGGCTGACGGGGCTGTGACTCTGACAAGTCTGACTGAGGGGGCATTTGGGAGGAGACGACCTGTTTGGGGCAGCACCCGGGGACAGCGCTGCTCTCCTCACCCACCCCTTTGGGAACATGGCTATGGGTTTTCTCTCTTTCACACAGCCCCTCGAATCGCCCTTACTGGCTCCGGGAGCTGCCCAAGCCTGTTTTGTCCAGAGCTGTTTCTGCAGGAGCCTGGAAAATGGGAAGTCCTCCACCCTCCTACCCTGAGTCTCTGCCCAGAGCAGATTACAGGGCTCGAAGGGCTTGCAGCTTTTGAAAAAGGGCTGCTGACAACCAGGAGTTAATCGGGCAGTGACCCCCAAGCCTGGGCGAGGGGGTGTGGGGGGTGGATGAGGGGAACATGGCCAGCAAGCTGAGCTCGGCCCCCACTCCATGGTCACGGCCACTGAGAGAGGAAATGAGGAGGCCAGGAGGCCAGGGACGATGGCGCTGTCCACAAAGCAGGCACAACAGGTGCGGAGGGGACAGGAGCTGCCAGCCATGTAATTAAGGCCTCCAGACACCTGTTGTGAACTCGCCCATTCACACCCTAGCAGGTGGTTCACACCTCCGAGGACGAAAATAGCAAGAAAAGAAAAAACGATGCTTGGATAAGAGGAGGAAAGTGGCTCTCCATCCTGTAGCCGCTGGCCACCCTCACCAAGCATCCCTGACCCTCAGGACCGGTCCAGGGCGATGGAGTAGAGCTCTAGAGGGAGAGCTGGCTGTGCTGCTGAAAGCTGTGTGCCCCTGGGCAGACTTCTGAACATCTCTGTCTCTCACGTGCCTTGGCTTTGTGAGGATTCTGTAGTGTAAGGCCTCACACACAGTTCAAGGGCAGCTGTGTGGCAGGCTGGGGTGCAGCAGTCACCAGGTGGAGGGGGCTCCCAGACAACCAGGCAGGCCGAGCCACCCTGGCCAAGGGGTTGGGAGTGAGTCAGTGGAATGGTGTGCTGAAGGCCTCATTTTGTTTATTTTTATTTTGTTTTTTGATTTTTTTAGAGGCAGGGTCTTGATCTGTTGCCCAGGCTGGAGTACAGTGGCATGATCACAGTTCATTGCAGCCTTGAACTCCTGGGCTCAGGCAATTCTTCTGCCTCAGCTTCCCAAGTAGCTGGGATGACAGGTGCTGCCACCGCATCTGGCTAATTTTTTTAAATTTTTTGTATCAACAGAGTCTTGTTATGTTGTCCAGACTGGTCTTGAACTCCTGCAATTCTTATACCTCGGCCTCCCAAATCAATGGGATTACAGGCGTGAGTCACAAGGCCCAACCAAGACCTCACTACAAACCGGTAACTGGAGTGTACACTAAGAGTGCTGACTGTGCCAGGCACAGCGAGCCCTTATGGACTGTTTGTCGTACAGAGGTCTATGCCCACTTTCTAGATATGGAAACTGAGACACAGAAGGGGTAAGTAACTTGTCCAAGATCACAGGGCTAGGAAGTGGTGGAGTTGGGCTATGGACACAGGCACTGTGAGCTTTTACTCTCACTGTACGGAGGATGTTAGTGCCACCACCACCACCATCATCTCCACAACACAGCATAGATGATGTTTCTGTGGCACAGCGAGGCCTGTGTTTGCAGACATTTTTCAAATTGAGGCCAGCCTGCAAGGACCCCTGAATACTGACACATTATGTGAGGCTGGGAGGAAGGGAGAGGAAGCCAGAGAGGGGCTGGCGGGGGAGGTAGGGAGTCAGTGGGCCGGGCAACTGAGAAGCAAGTGCTTTGTACAGACGGAGTGGCTGCCACCAGGAGCAACAGCTGAGGCTGTGCAACCCAGGCCTGAGCGTCTGCTCTTTTGGTTTTCAAGACTCCGAAACAGGGATATATGTGAAACCCCGTGAGAGGCAAGTACAAGACACTGACTGACCCACCCAACCCAGTCCCAACACTGCCTGGGCTCAAATAAGCCACACCCAGGGGCTATGTCTAGCCTGCCAACTCGCAACCTCTGCCCTTAAGAGGGTGGCAAGCAGGGCAGCACCAGCCAGCCTCCCAAAGGTGATGAGGCCCTACCAGAGCCCAGCCGAGGAACATGGGTCCCTGGCCTCCTGGGAGTGGCCTTGTACATCCTGAAAGCCCCATGCACCTGTGTTTACTGGCTCTTCCCAGAAGGGTGTGAAGTAGGAAGGCCAGCCTCATCCACCCATTTCACAGAAGAAGAAACTGAGGCTGAGGGACTCATTTCAGGCCCACAGGGGCAGGGGCCTTCCCATTCCTGGAAGAGCCCTGTGGGGAAGCCCAGGTATGTGGGCTCCCTGCTGCTTCTGCTCTAACTAGCCAGCGACAGAGCTTCAGTGTCCACATGTGTAAAACGATCAACTCCCATCACAGCCTGAGTCTGAGGATTCTGTGGCCGGGGTCACAGTGAAGTCTCTTCAAACAAAGGGAGAAAAAAAAGCAGCATCAACCTGGTCCTTCCATGAAGAGGGAAACAGGTTTTTAGCACGTGCTATCCTGGGGATGGCCTTGTGCGCAACTTTCTGTTGGAGACACACTCAGGGGGTGCTAATCGCCTAGGTCCCCAACCAAGAGGGTCACCCTCTCAGAGGTGACTCCTAATGGTTGGACGGCAAAGTAAACCACCTATTGGTAGAAAGGAAGGAAGGGAGGGGAGGAGGAAGGAGAAGACATCAGCCCTTGACCGTGGGCCTGCTGGACTCTACTCCCCATGCTGTGGGGAAGACAGTGGCAACGTCCAAGTGCAGAGTGTGGGGACCATAGAAGACCGTGTGGGGAGAGCTTGGGCAGCCAGTGAGCCCCGCCTTTCACCTCCAGACCCACCAGACTCCATCTTCTGAAACCTGACACCAAGCAGTGCTCCTGGGTGACTGGCCACCTGGAGGAATCACAGGAGTGGCCCTGTGCTTGCTGGGCCCTGTGCTAGGTGTCTCATGTGCTCTGATGCCTCATTACCCAGCTGTAAGGCAGGTGCTTTTAATCCCCACTTCACAGATGAGGAAAACTGAGGCCCCAAGAGCAGAGGGGACATAGCACAGGAAAAGCAGGAACTGTACTGAACCCACAGGACCATCCCCAGAAAGGACTCTGCCCGGTGACTCCACCTGGCCTGGACTTGAGAGCCACCTGGCTGTTACTCTGCCACCTCAGAGAGCAGGGCTGAAACGTTCTCAGCAAGGGGCCTAAGTGACGGTGAGCGACAGACAAGCTTGTGGGAAACGCTGCCCTCCCCAGTCAGTCTGCCCACCCCTCCCCTCATCAAGCCTTTCACCCTTTGGGCAGGGAGGCAGGGAAGCAGACACACTTCATTCCCATCCTGCAGATGAAGAGCCTGAGGCCGGCCAGTGGCCAAACTGCACTCTGACTTCAAACTTTCTGATCTTTCTACAAGTTTGCAGGCAGGACTGGGTACCTAACTTGCAGGGCCTGATGCAAAATGGAAATTCAGGGTCCCCTGTTCAAAAGTAATTGACAGCCGGGTTCGGT
>CAUYQG010111541.1:0-33031 GCA_963574415.1 Tarsius wallacei | reverse complement strand
CCACGCCCGGCTAATTTTTTTGATTTATTGTAGAGATGAGGTTTCGCCTGCCCAGGCGGGTCTCGAACCCGCGGGCTCAGGCAATCCACTCACCTCAGCCTCCCAAGGCGCGGGATTACAGGCTGAGCCACCGAGCCCGACTTGGGACAATACTTTTTAAAGGCCGCCAACTCAAAAAATAAATAAATAAAAAAAAATAAAGGCCTTTGTTTAATTATGAAAAGTTCTAAATACACTTTATAAAAGACTTATACTGACATATTTGACCAGAAGCTTCCATTTGTGTTGCAAAAGCACCATTAATCATTTTATAGGGTTAATAAATTTACTTCTGATGGCACAATGTACTACACAAGAACCCTCAACTGTCTGGAAATAAAGGCTTCTTTTAGAAAATCAGCTGTATTGTGCTCGGAGTGCTTTGCTGTTGACTAATCTTGAAGAAAATTCCTTTGATGAAAAGATTCAAATCTGGATATTTTATCATCCAAAAAGGAACTCCTTTGTTTTATAAAAAAGTTGGCGCATTGAACTTGGGTTCTGTTACCTTGAGAATGACATTATTGCCTGATAAAGTGGACATGTTTTTGTTTTGTTTGTTTTTTAAAAAGGCCTTGAGTATCCTGTCCTATCCTTTGAACTCTACCGTTTCAGTAAACTCCAAGATTTCCAATCGCCTGTGTCTGTCTCTTCATGCCTGAGAACTTGCTCCAGCACTGAGAAAACCTGCCGCTTAGCTGGCAGCAAGTGCTGGAGAATTAGGACTCCTCAGGACCAGTCCTCCATTGGTGACTCACAGAAACAGTAAATACCCCAACTCCATCCTCTCTGGGTGGGATCATTCTGACCCGTGTTTTGTGCTCTTTCTTGCGATTTCCCTGTGGTACTGAGCTCCAGGATGACAGCAGGCTTGGTGGTCCCCCTTCTTGGCTGCCTACCTTTCTCTTGGACACTCCTCACTTCCCTGCTAGTAGTCCTTGCACCTCCAAAAGAAGCTACTGCACTTGTGCAAGGCTGAGGCGGAAGGATCGCCGGAGCCCAGCAGATTGACGCTGGGGTGGCCGTGAGTGTGCATGCCACTGCACTCCAACCTAGGCGAAGGAGTGAGACTCCAACTCAAAAAAAGAAAAAAAAAAAAAAAGAAGAAGAAGAAACAACTGCACTCAAATTCCTGGCCTAGGATCTCCGTCTGCGGAACCCACACTAAGACAGGCTCGCCTTTTCAAAATGGGATCGTTCTTCTATTTAAAATTCTGTGAAATGCTGGTAGAGTGTCAAAGCATAATTTTCAGACTGTTAAAAAGATAATTCTGGGCCAAGTGTATGTGGCTCACACCTGTAATCCTAGCAATTTGGGAATCTGAGGCAGGAGGATTGCTTGAGCCTAGGGTTTCGAGACTCACCTGGGCAACATAGCAAGATCTTGTCTCTAAAAAAATATAAAAAATTAGCTGAGTGTGGTGGTTCATGCCTATAGTTTCAGCTACTCGATAGGGTGAGGTGAGGCAATCACTTGGGTCCAGGTGGTCAAGGCTGCAGTGAGCTAGGATTGCACCACTGCACTCCAGCCTGGGCTATAAGGTGAGACCCCTATCTAAAAAAAAAACAAAAACAAAAAACAAAAAGAGCTGGCTCAGTGGCTCAGCCTGCAATCCCACACCTTGGGAGGCTGAGGTGAGTGGATTGCCTGAGCCCGCGAGTTCGAGACCCGCCTGGGCAACGTGGCAAGACCTCATCTCTACGATAAATCAAAAATCAGCCGGGCATGGTAGCACATGCCTGTAATTCCGGCTACTAGGAAGGCTGAGGTGGAAGGATCGCCGGAGACCAGCAGGTCGAGGCTGCGGTGGCCGGGAGCAGCCACTGCACTCCAGTCTGGGTGACAGAGTGAAACTCCAACTCAAAAAAAAAAAAAAAAGAAGAAAAGATAATTCTCATACAAAAAATTTAATTCATTTATAAGAAACTGGCAGAATAACAAAGCCGATTCAATGTATATAGTCAGTGAAAATAATACTGAAATGAGACTGCTAAATAGATGTAAAACTGCTTAATGTCTTACAGGACAATAGCATCATAACCTTTGAGTTATACTATCACTTAGAGGGCCAAATATTAACATAACTTACCAGTTTTCTACAGAGATTAACCCTAATTTCATAGACTTACAAAAAGTCTGGGCCTTTGGTCAACTGGTAAAAATAAATCAGATATTAGACCCTACCCACATCAGAATGGGCCCACCATAAGGACCCTAGCGTGATCAAAGGGTTACCCGGTTATCTTTTTGTACTTATTTCCAAGTTTGGAATCATTTTTCTGAGAAACAGAACAATTTTATGGAGGGTTAAGTAATCTATGCACTACTGAGTGTAACATTCTTAGTGGTAGATAAGTAAGATGTGAAAAGTTTGTGTGTGTTTATACATGTTTTGAAATACTCATTTCACTTGTTTGAAACGAAATATGTTTTTAAGACTTTTTTTTAGTTAGGTTTTCACTCTGTTGCCCAGGGTAGAGTGCAGTGGCACAATCACAGGTCACTGCAGCTTTGACCTCCTGGACTCAGGCGATCCTTCCACCTCACCCTCCCAAGTAGGTAGCTGGGACTACAGGCATGCACCACCACACCTAGCTAATTTTTTAAAAATTGTTTATTTTTTGTAGAGATGAGGTCTTGTTATGTTGCTTCGGCTGGTCTTGAATTCCTGATCTTAAGAAATCCTCCTGCCTCAGGCTCCTGCAGTGCTGGGATTATAGACATGAGCCACCACGCCTGGCCTGAAGACATTTTTAAAAATTAAAACTGCTGTACATTTTGATGTTGAATAAAAAATGTAGCATAGACTATCAAAAACAAACTTCCCCTAGCATGTGAAGGTTTTTTGTTTTGTTTTAGTTTTTATTAAGCGCTTCTAGAATTTTGATTAAAATTATCTGGAAATTCTAGATCTGGAAACAGGTTACAGATGTATTATATCCAGGTTTTCCTGACTGGCAAAAAGTCTTTGGGAAAACATTGATTACACTAGATTTATTTGGATTATTTTTAAAAATGGCTGATTATTGGTTGTTCTGACTAGCCTTGTAGTGGTCTTAAAGAAAGAAAGAAAGAAAAAAGAACATGAATTATCATCCTCTGACAATTGTATTTTTAAAAATTTATTTTTATTTTTTAATTTGAGTTGGAGTCTCACTCTGTCGCCCAGGTTGGAGTGCAGTGGCACACTCATGGCCACCCCAGTGCTGACCTGCTGGGCTCAGGCTATCCTTCTGCCTCAGCCTTCCAAATAGCTGGAACTACAAGCACGTGCTACCATTCCCAGCTAATTTTTTGACTTATTGTAGAGACGAGGTCTCACCACGTTGCCCAGGCTGGTCTTGAACCCGCGGGCTCAGGCAATCCACTCACCTTGGCCTCCCAAAGTGCTGAGATGAGAGGCTGAGCCACTGAGCCCGGCCAATGGTACTTTTTTTGGTTTTGTCTTAAAGAAATCTCAGTGGACATCTTTAAAACCACAATACCTTTTTCTTCCCCACTTCAAATGGTGATTGATGGTGTCAAAAGATGAAGATAATTAATTTCTTCCAGCCCATTGTACTTTGTTGGAGGGCCTGAGGGCTGTCCCATTACAGCTAGTGAGACCCACCTGCCCACTGCCCCATCCTGTTAACGGTCAGTTTAAAGGTCAGCGAGGAGCACCCCCTGCTCTCTAATGCCAGGGGACTTGGGTGAAATTCTTTCGCATATTATCAGGAATTAAGTATAGAGATGGTTTAAGAGACAGTCTCAAAGTCTGGGTTCAAATAGGCTCTTCTCTCCCTTGGTCTCTCTGAAGCCAGCAACCCCTGAATGCTGGCAGCCGCCGGGAACATTCTCTCTCTGCAAATGGAATGACCTGATTTTTATCTCTACTTGGATTCCTGGAGAAAGCATGATGTCATTTCAACCACTGGCCAGCAAACTTCTTGCTTAATGAGCATTTTGAGCTTACTGGCAGCCAAGAAGGCCTTTGTTTACCGTGCTTAGAAACCAGGGTCAAAGATCCTTTCTCTGGCTCTTAGGAACAAAGGGACAGGCTTGCTAACCAGTCCTTGTCTGTGAGTAAGTCTCAGACAAGGGCAGACATAAATACAACTGGCTCCCAAGAGGTTCTAAAGCCTAAGAGGTCAATAGGATGGAAGAGAGAAGGAGTTGAAATGCCAGCAAAGATAGGTTTTCTGCCTCTTTTTTTTTTTTTTAAATGTTTAAGTCCTCCCTGCCTGATCCCGCGTGGGGGCTATGTGTCAGCCAGGGGTGCAGTAGCAGGTGCGTGCTATTGTCCCTGACTGCTGTCCCAGGCTGCTTCCCCCTTTCCGCCCCAAACTTCCTTCAGCTGTTGGGGCAATTGCTGATGGTCTCATATGGCCTCTGCCCACTGACAGCTGTTGAGCTGTGTTCTGAGGGTGGAAACAGATTTACAGAACTCTGGTTACTAACTGCTGAGAGCAATACCAGGAACTTAAGAAGAGAAGTGTATTGGGTTGATATCTACTTGTGGTGGAGCACAGTAAATTCGATATTAGGCAAAAGAGAAGAGGATTAAGGAACACACAATGAAGGCTCTACTCCAATTGAAGGATAGTGTAAGCCTTCAGAGAATCTTTCTTCTTAGAAAAGCAGCTTTCAGCCGGGCTCGGTGGCTCAGCCTGTAATCCCGCGCCTTTGGGAGGCTGAGGTGAGTGGATTGCCTGAGCCCATGGGGTCGAGACCCGCCCGGGCAACTTGGCGAGACCTCATCTCTACGATAAATCAAAAAATTAGCCGGGCATGGTAGCGCGCGCCTGTAGTTCCAGCTACTTGGAAGGCTGAGGCAAAGGATCGCCGGAGCCCAGCAGGTCGAGGCTGCGGTGGCCGGGAGCGGCCACTGCACTCCAGTCTGGGGGACAGAGTGAGACTCCAACTCAAAAAAAAAAAAGCAGCTTTCTTAAGGTGTAATTGCCATACAACAAATTGCACATGGTTAAAGTGTACAATTTGAGAAGTGTTTTATTTACTTATTTATTTATTTATTTTTTTGAGTCAGGCCTTAATCTGTCCCCCAGGGTGGAGTGCAGTGGCACTATCACGGCTCACTGAAGCCTCAACCTCCTGGGCTCAGGAGATCCTTCTGCCTCAGCCTCCAAGTAGCTGGGACTATGGGAGCACACCACCACACCTGGCTATATTTTTTATTTTTTGTAGAGACGAGGTCTCAATTTGAGAAGTTTTAACGCATGTATCCACTTGTGAAAAATCCATCACCATAATAAGGCATCAAGATGGATTTGGCCGGTAGTGGTGGCTCACACTTTTTTTTTTTTTTTTTTGAGTTGGAGTCTCACTCTGTCGCCCATACTGGAGTGCAGTGCCGCTCCCAGCCACCACAACCTCGAGCCGCTGGGCTCTGGCAATCCTTCTGCCTTAGCCTTCCGAGTAGCTGGAACTACAGGCACATGCTACCACGCCCGGCTAATTTTTGATTTATTGTAGAGATGAGGTCTCGCCAAGTTGCCCAGGCAGGTCTCAAACCCGCAGGCTCAGGCAATCCACTCACCTTGGCATCCCAAAGCGCTGGGATTACAGGCTGAGCCACCGAGCCCGGCCGGTGGTACCTCACACTTGTAATCCCAGCACTTTGGGAGGCCAAGGCAGGAAGATCACTTGAGGCCAGGAGTTTGAGATCAGCCTGGGCAACATAGAAAGACTCTGTCTCTATGAAAAAAAATACAAAACTTAGCTGGGTGTGGTGGCTTATGCTTGTGGTCCCAGCTACTTGGGAGGCTGAGGCAGGAGGATTGCTTAAGCCCAGGAGCTTGAGGTTGCAGTAAACTATAATCATGCCACTGCACTCGAGTGTGGACCACAGAGCAAGACCCTGTCTCAGCAAAACAAAAACAAAAACAAAAAACACAAGACGGACTTATCAATTGTGACAAATGTACTATTCTGGTGGAAAATATTGCTGATGTAGAAGGTTATGCATGTGTGTGTTGGGAAAATCTCTCTCTATTTTGCTGTCAACCTAACATTGTTCAAAAACCAAGTTTATTGGCCAGGCGTGGTGGCTCAAGCCTCTCATCCCGGCACTTTGGGAGGCTGAAGCGAGAGGATTGCCTGAGCCCGGGGGTTCGAGACCAGCCGGGGCAACTTGGCGAGACCTCATCTCTACAATAAATAAGAAAATTAGCTGGGCGTGGTAGCGCGTGCCTGTAATTCCGGCTACTTGGAAGGCTGAGGTGAAAGGATCGCCGGAGCCCAGCAGGTCGAGGCTGCGGTGGCCGGGAGCGGCCACTGCACTCCAGTCTGGGCGACAGAGTGAGACTCCAAGTAAAAAAAAAAAAAAAAAAAAATATGACTTTACCAACCAGTGCCAATATCATTTCCAGAATTAGCCCACTCTCTGAGCTGGCAGTGTGAAACTCCCGAGGTCAGGATCACTTTTGGATCATTCCAGGATGAGTCATTCCTCTTAGCTGAGCCAATTAATCAAAATCCCATATTTGATTCAATATTTCATTAAAGAAAAGTCCAAAAGGTTTCACTAAGTAAATACAGAAGGACACATCACGATTTCCAAAGCTTAGCAGACAAGCTATTGCCACACTACTGCAAACGTTATGAAAAAGATACCTGCACACGTATGTTTATTGCAGCATTGTTCACGATAGCAAGAACATGGAACCAACTGTGCTGCCCGTCAAAAGGGGATTGGATTAAAAAAATGTGGTACATATACATGATGGAATATTACGCAGTCAGAAAGAAGGACAAAATTATGAACTTCACAGCAACTTGGATGGACTTAGAGTCTATAATACTGAGCAATCTATCACAGAAACAAAGAACTGAGTATCACATGTTCTTTTTCATAAAGTGATTTGAGTTCCTCCAGGTATATTCCTAGTAGGGGGATTGCGGGGTCCTATGGAAGGTTGATTTTTAGATCTTTTAGGAATCGCCACACTGTTTTCCACAGAGGCTGTACTAGTTTACACTCAATTTTAGATATTCTAATACATGTGTATCACACTGTGGTTTTCATCTGTATTTTCCAGCCAGATGTGGTGGCTCATGCCTATAATCCCAACATCTTGGGAGACTGAGATGAGAGAAACACTTGAGGCCAGGAGTTCAAGACCAGACTGGGCAACATAGTGAAACTCTATCTCTAAAAAAAAAAAATACGCACACTTGTAGTCCTACCTACTTGGAGGGCCGAGGCAGGAGGATTGTTTGAGCCCTGGAGTTGGAGGCTGCAGTGAGTTTCAATCATGTCACTGCACTCCACCCTGGGCAACAGAGGGAGTACTGTACTCTAAAGAACAGTAACGACAACAGATTTATATTTTTCTGATGATCAGTGATGAGTATATTTTCCATTTGCATATTTTTTGGTAAAGTATCTGTTCAAATCTTTTGTCTTTTTTTTTTTTTTTTAGACAAAATCTCACTCTGTCACCCAGACTGGAGTGCAGTGGCATGATCCGGCTCACCCCAACCTCAAACTCCTGAGCTCAAGTGATCCTCCCACCTCAGCCTCCCAAGTAGCTGGGACCGCAGGCACGCACCACCACACCCACCTAATTTTTTATTTTTATTTTTGTAGAGATGAGGGCTTGCTATGTTGCTCGGGCTGATCTTGAACTCCCGGGCTCAGGCGATCCTCTCACCTCCGCCTCCCAAAATGCTGGGATGACAGGCGTGAGCCACCACATCTGGCCAGTAAGTGTTTTATTGCAGAATCTCATGTAACCTCCCCACAATCCTCGAGGGGAGTACAGTTATTGTCAGCATCTCTGCTCTTCCTCCCCATCCTCTACTGCCAATTTTCATGGTGCCTACATAATTTAACTCTTATATCTCTGTGAGTGGTCTTTTAGTTCGTTGTATCTCGTTTATTCTCTACTTCAATCTATTCACTTAAATAGCAGTCAGAAAGAGTTCCCGCAGATGAATATAAGCACCGTGTCTGCCCTAGGAGGGGTGACTAATGCTTCTTGGCTAGGGCACACGCCCCTCCTGTGCCCCCCAACCCCGGTACTGCAGCGCCTGCATGCTGTGTACCCTAAATTGCCCCAGCATTGAACTCCACCATGAGGGCTGGCCTGGCAGTCTGTCTCCCTCACCAGACTGCAAGCTAAGGTAAGGGCTATGTCTTCCTGTTGCCAGCACCTGGTTGGTTCTTGACAGATCTTTGCTGCTTGAGGGAATCTCTCATTCTCGCCCTGATGAAGTCTTTGCTTCTAAATTTGGATGACCAAGGAAAGACTGATGGCTTCATGTAAAAAAAAAAAAAAAAAAAATCACTAAGCATCCAAGTAAATGAGGACATTGCCAGATCAATGATTCCCACGGGGAAGTGGTCAGTCTGAACTCCAAAGATAGCTCGGAGACCTTTCTGCTGGGAACATGATGTTATCTTGTTACCAGAATGATTCGGAGTCTCTAGGTACTGGCTAAAAAGGAGGGCTTGGATAGATGCAACCACAAGATTACGGGCAGTTCTCTTGAGAAGGCTGTACCACAGTCGTAGAAGAAAATAAGGAGTGTCACCCAGGGAAATGAATGAAATCATTGTGATAACAACTGTCCTTGATGGCACTGCCTCTGTTCAGTTCTCCTTTATGAGCTCACTGAATCCTGAAAACAAGAAAACACAGTGCATCACCAACAATCGGGCAAACTGACATCACGTGGCTTTTGACGTGTTGTGAAGGGAAGTCAGCATCACCAATGCTGAACAACACACAACACAAATCTGCCATCTCAACCATTCCCAAGCGTACAGTAACACGAACTATATACGCATCGTTGTACAACAGATTTCTAGAACTTCTTTATTGGCAAAACCAAGACTCTATACTCACATGGACGTTCTCCTTTCCCCCCCACTAGCCCTCGGCCACCACCGTTCAGCTTTCTGTTTCTAAGGGTTTGACTACTTGAGGTAGCTCACAAAAGGGGAACTCAGCATAACGTCTCAAAGGGTCATCTATGCTGCAGATAGAATCACCTTCCTCTTTTAGGCTGAATAATATTCCATTGTGTGTGTGTACTGCATTTTGTTTATTCATTAATTCATCATTGGGCATTTCTTTCCAGTTTATGTACTTAATTTCTTTTTAAAAAAATTTTGAAAATAAAGATGTGGGGTGCAATTCAGAATTAGGTATACATGTGACATCGTTCAGGTAAAGTTTGGGCCTCCCTTTGGTCCCCATTTTGCCTGGTTTGAGATTAGGTATCCTTGTTGATGTTGTGCCCCCCCAACCCTGTCAGTATCCCACTACTGTCAATCTCTTTTCTTTTTTCTTTTTGTTTAATTTTTAATTTTAAAGATGTGGGGTATAATTCAGGGTTAAGTATACAAGTGTTCATTATGCCGGTACCCTTGTTGATGAGGTGCGCCCCCCTCCCCCAGTCAAATCCCACCACTGCCAATCCCGTCCCCCAGACTCCCAGCAATTTCCTACTACTAACAATCCTTTTCTTATAGTATTATGATAATTGTTCAAGGTCCACTTATGAGTGAGAACATATGATACTTGGTTGTTCTTTGTTTCTGTGACAGATCACTCAGTATTATAGACTCTAAGTTCATCCAAGTTGCCGTGAAGTTCATAATTTTGTTCTTCTTTATGGCTGCATAATATTCCATCGTGTATCTGTGCCACATTTTTTTTTTACCCAGTCCTCTTTTGAAGGGCAGGATGGTTGGTTTCATGCTTTTACTATTGGGGAACATGCTGCAATAAACATCCATGTGCAGGTATTTTTTTCTTTTTTTTCTTTTTTTTTTGAGTTGGAGTCTCACTCTGTCACCCAGACTGGAGTGCAGTGGCCGCTCCTGGCCACCGCAGCCTTGACCTGCTGGACTCCAGTGATCCTTCCGCCTCAGCCTTCCTAGTAGCTGGAACTACAGGCGCGCGCTACCATGCCCGGCTAATTTTTTGATTTATTGTGGAGATGAGGTCTCGCTTGCCCAGGCGGGTCTCGAACCCGCGGGCTCAGGCAATCCACTCACCTCAGCCTCCCAAAGGCGCGGGATTACAGGCTGAGCCACCGAGCCCGGCTGGTATCTTTTTCATAGAGTAATTTGAGTTCCTCCGGGCATACTCCCGGTAGGAGGATTGCGGGGTCGTATGGAAGGTTGATTTTTAGACCTTGTAGGAATTACCATTTTTCAGAGAGGCTGTATTAGTTTACACTCTCACCAACAGTGTACAAGTGTTCCCTTTTCCCTGCATCCTCTCCGGCATCAGTATTTTTTTTGTTTTGAGTTATTGATGATGGCTATCCTGACTGGAGTTAGGTGGTATCTCCGTGTGGTTTTAATTTGCATTTCTTTGATGACTGCCAATCCCTTTCTTATAGTATTATGGTAAATGTTCAGGGTCTGCTTATGAGTGAGAACGTGTGGTACTGAGTTCTTTGTTTCTGTGAAAGATCACTCAGCATTATAGATTCTAAGTCCATCCAGGTTGCTGTGAAGTTCATAATTTTGTCCTTCTTTATGGCTGCATAATGTTCCATCGTGTATTTTTACCACATTTTAAAAATCCAGTCCAGTTCCAATGGGCAGCATGACTGGTTCCATGTTTTGGCTATTTTGAATAGTGCTGTAATAAGCATGCATGTGCAGGTATCTTTTTGGTAGAAGGGTTTGATTTTTTTGTTTGTTTATTTTTGTTTTTTTGAGTTGGAATCTCACTCTGTCGCCCAGACTGGAGTGCAGTGGCCACTCCCGGCCACCGCAGCCTTGACCTGCTGGGCTCTGGCGATCCTTCGGCCTCAGTCTTCCGAGTAGCCGGAATTACAGGCATGTACTACCATGCCCAGCTGATTTTTTTTTAATTTATGTAGAGATGAGGTCTCGCCAAGTTGCCCAGGCAGGTCTCGAACCCGCGGGCTCAGGCAATCCACTCACCTCAGCCTCCCAAAGCGTGGGATTACAGGCTGAGCCACCGAGCCCGGCTTGATAGAATGATTTGAGTTCCTCCAGGTATATTCCCAGTAGAGGGATTTCTGGGTCATATGGAAGGTCAATTTCTAGTTCTTTTAGAAATCGCCACACTGTTTTCCATAGAGGTTGAACTAGTTTGCATTTCCACCAGCAGTGTAGAAGTGTTCCCTTTTCTCCACGTCCTTGGCAGCATTTGTTGTTGTTTGTTTTATTAATGATGATCATTCTTACTGGGGTTAGGTGGTATCTCAATGTAGTTTTGATTTGCATTTCTCTGATGATGAGTGAAGCTGAGCACTTTTTCATGTGTCTGTTGGCTGCCTGTGCATCTTCTCTTGAGAAGTGTCTATTCATGTCTTTTGCCCACTTTTCTTCCCCCCATGGGAATGTACCATCATTTAATTAATCATTCTCCGATTGAACATTAAAGTTATTTGCTGTTTTTTGCTATTATGACTGGTTTCATGATTGGTGCTTTCAAACATAAATCTTTCCTCATCTCTGGTTTTTTTTTTTTTTTTACCTTTAAATTTCTTATTTTAAAATTGTAGGGTACACCGGGCTCGGTGACTCAGCCTGTAATCCGTGCCTTGGGAGGCTGAGGTGAGTGGATTGCCTGAGGTCGCGGGTTCAAGACCCGCCTGGGCAACTTGGTGAGCCCTCATCTCTACAATAAATCAAAAAAATTAGCCGGGCATGGTAGCGCGTGCCTGTAGTTCCAGCTACTTGGAAGGCTGAGGCGGAAGGATCACCGGTTCCCAGAGGGTCGAGGCTGCGGTGGCTGGGAGCGGCCACTGCACTCCAGTCTGGGCGACAGAGTGAGACTCCAACTCAAAAAAATAAAATAAATAAAATAAAAAGTTGGGGAGAAAAGCCATAGGAGGCATTATTATCATTCCCATTTTATAGATGAGAAAATTGAGGTTATGGTTGGTTAAGTAGATCACGCTAGGTCACACAATAACATCTCTGGGGATTCAACCTGAGTGGGTTCATACAACCTTCATATGTCATTAAAGTAAGTCCACAGTGCTTGCAGTAAGGATTGTTGTTGCTTTTTTTTTTTTTTTTTTTTTTTTAAAGATATGGAAAATGCGGTTTAAACAAGAGAGTAAAGAAAGGTAGCAAGAACAATCTGTTAAGTGTTTCCTTTGGAGGTTGTTTCTCATTATGAGAGAGAGAGAGAGAGAGAGAGAGAGAGAGAGAGAGAGAGACCATCAGAGTCAGTCAGAAAGAGACAGAGAGACAGACAAAGAGAGAGATAGACAGACAGAGATAGAGAGAGAGAAACAGAGACAGAGAAAGAATCAGCCACAGAGAGACAAAGAGACAGACAGAGTGACAGAGAGAGAGAGAGAGAGGCAGACAGAGAGACAGAGAGAGAAAGAGTGGGTTAGAGAGAGACAAAGAGGCAGAGAGAGACAGGGAGCAAGAAACAGTGACAGAGAGAGAGAGGCAGAGACAGAGAGAGAGAGAGACTGAGAGAGGGAGAGAGAGACAGTGACAGAGAGATAGAGAGCCAGACAGAAAGAGACAGAGAGAGACAATGATAAGACAGACACTAGACAGGGGCCAAAAGCCTTATGTTTTGTCTCCCTGATAAACTCCATCTCCCTTTACAAGTGTTTTCGTGGGGTCTGGGAACATGGCCAGCCCGAGACATGGCAGCTCAGTTGACCATCGGACGGGCCCTGTGCGTGGCTGTGTCCTTTGCCTACTTGCCTCTCCTCCCTGCATCTGCCCACACGCCCCTCGACATTCTCTCACATGCACTCAGCCCCTGCCGGCCTTACTCCCTCAGGCCTTAGATTAAATTCCGCTTCTTCAGGAACCTTTTCCTAACCCCTGGTTGCCTCCACCCACCTCAGTCTTCCCCATACGCATAAGTTAAGATCCCCTTTCTTTCAGAGCTCTCTGTAATCATGAATAATACTTGTTGGGCACCAATCATGAACATGAACACATACTAACTTATTTAACCTTCAAAATGTATGAGATTGTTAGTAATATTATCATTCCCAGTTTATTATGAAGAAACCAGGACATAGAAAAGTTAGTAAACTTCCCTAAGATCACACAGCTAGTATAAATTCAAACACTGGCATCTGTTTCTGGACCTTAACTTTTTTTTTTTTTTGAGTTGGAGTCTCACTCTGTCACCCAGGTTGGAGTGCAGTGGCCACTGCAGCCTCGACCTGCTGAACTCCCGCGATCCTTCCACCTCAGCCATCCAAGTAGCTGGAACTATAGGCATGCACCACCATGCCTGGCTAATTTTCGATTTATTGAAACGAGTTCTCGCTATTTGCCCAGGCTGGTCTTGAACCCCTGGGCTCAGGCAGTCCTCTTGCCTCGGCCTCCCAAAGTACTGGGATGACAGGCTTGAGTCACCATGCCCGGCCCAGACCTCAACTTTTAAATCACTCTGTGGTCATTGTTCTTCTTAGTGTAACAATCACAAGTGTTTGTTGACTCTGTGTCTTCCCTGTTTAAGTGAAAGGTCCATAGCTTGGTCACTTGTATAGTCTGGCTAAGCCTGGGACCTGGTGTCATAAGGGCCCAATTCGTTTTTGGTTGAAACGTAGATGTTGTGATGGGAAGAGCA
This sequence comes from Tarsius wallacei, assembly GCA_963574415.1. Taxonomy (NCBI): domain Eukaryota; kingdom Metazoa; phylum Chordata; class Mammalia; order Primates; family Tarsiidae; genus Tarsius; species Tarsius wallacei. The sequence continues at coordinate 19,441 of CAUYQG010111541.1, read as the reverse complement.
AGGCATCAGAGGCAAAAAGACCAGAGTTGGTTACTTGGCCACTTACCAGTCAGGTGACTTTGGATAGGTCAATTGACTTCACAGTGCAGGAGTTTTTGCATCTGAAAAAAATGGAAATTGTAGTGGGAATATTGCAGTTGTGTACATTGTGACGGTACTTTTGCATACATGTCAGTTATGATGGTTTCTTATACCTGATGGGTAACTGGAATATGATTCTTTCTACTTCCAAAGGAAAAACAAAGTAAAGACTATGACCAGAAAATAGTCCCTCCCTACCTCTGCTGACTAGGCCTCGGGGATAGGCCTGGCATTCTGTTAGGCCGCGAGAACCTCTGACTGCCCAAAGAAGTCAGACAGGGGCGTTGACCAAAGTGTCAGGCCTGCTCCTTTCTTTGGGAGCTCTGCTTGGGCTGTGAGACTCAGGGTGTCCATGTGGAGCTGATGGGCTTAACCCAGGGATGGAGCAGGGCATCTGGACAGCTCTAGAGCAGATTCCATCCTGGTCAGAGAATGGAGGTGACAGAGCGGTGAAACTCCTGTTCTCACTCACCCACAGGCCCCTTATCCCGGGGAAGGGCCAGGAGGGACAGACTGAGGTCTCTGCAGAACAAGGTACCGTGGGTGGTGGTAGCTATCCCTTCATGTGCCCTGTTTTTTTTTTTTTAGTCAGAGTCTCACTCCATCATCCAGGCTGGAGTGCAGTGGCACACTCACGGTCACTCCAGCATCGACCTGCTGGGTTCAGGCAATCCTTCTGCCTCAGACTTCCAAGTAGCTGAAACTGCAGGCATGCACCACCATGCCCAGCTAATTTTTTGATTTATTGTAGAAATGAGATCTCACCAAGGTGCCTAGGCTGTTCTCGAACCCTTGGGCTCAGGCAATTCCCTCATTTCGGCCTCCCAAAGTGCTGAGATTGCAGGTTTGAACCACGGCGCCTGGCCTTTTTTTTGGAGGTGGAGTCTCAGTCCGTCATCCAGGCTGGAGTGCAGTGGCACACTTATGGCCACCCCAGTGTCGATCCTTCCACCTCAGCCTTCCACGTAGCTGGAACTACAGGCGTGTGCCACCATGCCCAGCTAATTTTTTGGTTTACTGAAGAGATGAAGTCTCATCAAGTTGCCCAGGCTGGCCTCAAACCCCGGACTCAGGCAATCCTCTCACCTCAGCCTCCCAAAGTGCTGAGATTACAGGCATGAGCCATTGGACCCAGCATGTGTCGTGTTCTAACCATCCCATGCCACTGCCTCCTGCTCAGACACGAGGTTAGCACAGGATGAGCAGGTGCTTGTAGGAGTGATGGGATTAGTTCTGTTCTGAGTAAGGCTGGGAAAAGTTAGTAAAGGAAAGTAAAGAAACTCTTGGTTCCAATCATGTAAAACCTAGAAGTAAGGCTAGTTCTTAAAAATATTTCTTAATTGTCTATATCTATGGGTATTACACTACCTTTAAGCTTGACGGGATTCTGAAATGATTATTAAATGAATGTTTTATGAAAATGAAGAAAAGAAAATGGCACCTCTTTGAGTTAGAGTGAACATGGTAGGAACAAGCAACGCCTTTACTAAAAAGGTTTGTTGCCCAACTGGAGACCACAGGAAGTTGTAGACCCAGTAGGTCTGGCTTTCAGAAAGCTGGACAGGACTTCTTGAAGGACACAGGGATGGAAATGCCACTTGGATATAACTTTCTGCCTGGTCTGGGGCTAGATAATAGAAATATAAAGATCCAGCTCTTGGAGTTATCAATTTAGTGGATTTTTTTTTTTTTTTGAGTTGAGGTCTCACTCTGTTGCCCAGGCTGGAATGCAGTGGCATGATCACAGTTTATCACATCCTTGACCTCCTGGGCTCAGGTGATCCTTCCTTACCTCAGCCTCCCAAGTAGCTGGGATGAAAGGTGTGTGCCACCATGCCTGGCTAATTTTTAATTTTTTTTGTAGAAATGAGGTCTTGCTATGTTGCCCAGACTGGTCTTGAACTCCTGGGCTCAAACAATCCTCCCACTTTGCCCTCTTAAAGTGCTGGGATTATAGGCATGAGCCACTGAACACAGAGAGTTAGTGGATTTTTATTTAGATTAATTCTAAGAAGTTAAAAATACAGAAGATTGGTGGATTAAGGAATAATTAACTGGACTCTATTTCTAGTGTGGTCTAGTATTCAATCTTTAAAAAAATCAATATTAAGGAGATATGAAAATCAAATTTTTTTTTTCTTTTCTTTTCTTTTTTTTTTTTTTTTTAGTTGGAGTCTCACTCTGTCACCCAGACTGGAGTGCAGTGGCCGCTCCTGGCCACTGCAGCCTCGACCTGCTGGGCTCCGGCGATCCTTCCGCCTCAGCCTTCCAGGTAGCTGGAAATACAGGCGCACGCTACCACGCCCGGCTAATTTTTTGATTTATTGTAGAGATGAGGTCTCGCCAAGTTGCCCAGGCGGGTCTCGAACCCGCGGGCTCAGGCAATCCACTCACCTCAGCCTCCCCACGCGAGGGATTACAGGCTGAGCCACCGAGCCCGGCTAGATTCTTGATTCCATAGGCATATCTCCTGACAAATTTGAGAAGTTTTTAGTTTTTAACTTCTTCAGGTACATTTCAGCCTCACACTCTTTGTCCTCTTCTTCCAGAACATGAACATTCAATTTTTTATTATAGTCTCACAGGTCTGTGAAACACTATTCATTTCTTTAGCCTATTCTTTTCTTTGTTGTTCAGATTGGGAAATTTTGATTGTTCTATTTTCCAATTCACTGACTCTTTCCTCTGTCTCCTCCATTCTTAGTTCATCCTGTTCACTGAGCTTTTTTTTTTTTAATTGTACTTTTTAGTTCTGAAATTTCCACTCAATTCTTCTTTATATTCCTCTGCTGAGAGTTCCTATATTTTCATTTGTTTCAAGTGTGTTCATAATTGTTCATTGCAGCATATTCATCATGATTGCTTTAAAATCTTTGCCAGATTAAAAAAATTTTTTTCAAACTTTAAATATTTTCTCAGCTTTATAGATACTTTAAACATCTCTGTCATCTTAGTGTTGACATGTACTTATTGTCTTTTTATCATTTAACTTGAGATATTACTTGCTCACGGTATGATGGATGATTTTCACTCACATTTTTAAAATTATGTTATGATACTCTAGGTATTATTTAAAACTTCCATTTTTTTTTCCTGAGTCTGAGCTTCATTCTGTTGCCCTGGCTACATGTGGCATGATTACAATGTTCATGGCTCACAGCTGCCTTGACCTCCTAGGCTCAGGCAATCCTTCCACATCAGTAGCCAAAGGAGCTGGGACTACAAGCGTACATTACCATGTCTAGCTAATTTTTTTGATTTTTTTTGTAGAGACAAGGTTTTGCTATGGTGCCCAGGCTGGTCTTGGACTCCTGGGCTCAAGCAATCTGCCAATCTTGGCCTCACAAAGTGCTGGGATGATAGGTGTGAGCCACCACACCCAGCCTCTAAACCTTCCATTTTAGCTGGGTTTTTTTTTTTTGGATACTGCTCTGGCAAGGGAAGGAGGAGTTCTGCGTGTTATTGTCAAGTGGAGATATAAGACCAGGTTTCACTTGGCTTCCATTGACATGTGAGGGAGCTGCCTCCTAGTTACTGCTGGACAAGGGTGAAATTTCCTGCTCCCTACATGTCTCCACTGGCACCATACTGAAGTGGTCTTATTACTGCTGGGTGATGGTGAATACCAAGTGAGGCGAATGTTTTAGTGTCTTGTTATAGCCTTGAAAAATGAAAATGTTGGGTTCTCTACTTGCTGTTTGTGCATGAATAGAGGTGGAGCTTCAGTGTTTTTTTGTGATATTTGATGGGGTAGAGTGGTTATTGACTAAAACTGTCTATTTTTCTAGGCTGCTCTTCTCTTGGTCCTTTGTCTAGAGAGAGTAGACTTTTGTTGGGGCTTCTTTTTTCTGTGCCTGTTGGCATTTCTGGGTTGTCAGCTTCTTTAGTATGAAATCTGGGCTAAATGAGGCAAAAACAAGATCCAGGGCACTTGCCACTGTGTTGTGAATGAGGTCTCTAGGTCTCCAGTCAGTCTGATTTTCCATTTTTCAAGTTTTTCTTTTTTCTTTTTCTTTTTTAGCTTGGAAGATATAGTTTATTTAGAAAGTAAATTGGAGAGAGGGAGAGAGAAAGAGAGGAGATTCACCTCCCCAAGGTGGAAGAGGGGGCTAAAGCTAGGAAGCATGGCCTGGTCATAACTCAAAGAGCCACATGCCACACCAGAATTTACCAAAGCAAAGGCCTATTTACAAAAAAAATAATGTCTAAAGTTTTTAGTTGTTGGTGGTGAGAGGAATGTACACCTATTCCATCTTTCCAGAGAAGAAACATTCCTGTAATTGATTTTTAGGGATTTTTCTATGTGAGTATTATTGCTTTTTCTATTACATGTATTGCAAATATTTTCTCTGAGGTATAACTGTCTTTTAATTTCTTTTGAAGTTTTTCATTACTCAGTAGTTTTTTAGAAAACAAAAATTATTTAAAGTGCACAAAAGAAAAAGAGACAATTAAAATAGAAAGAAATACGACTGATTGAAAACTATGTATGAAATTTGGTATCAATGAGTTCAGTTTGAAGCAAAATGATGAAATTATAGAGGTGTTACAAATTTTAAGATTCAAAATGTAAAGTCTTGATGAAAAGAGTCTGAAATATCATTCAATCCAAGGTTTTCTGTATCTGTAAGAACTTTAAAAAAAATATACACAATTCTAGAAAAATTTTATTTTACTGTGATGCCGCTAGTTGTTAAAAAAATAGAAAATATTTATAAACCAAATAAAGATGATCAATTTGAGAAGGATCATGCAGATGCTAGAGATTTTTTTAAAACTTGAGATGTAGAGAAGTTGTTTTATTTTATTTTTTGTTTTTTCTGTGCAATTCACAAAAAAGGCAAAATTAAAGCACTGGAAATACTTAGATAATAATTATTTTCAAAGGTGTAGAATTCCTAGTAAGATAAATATTCTCTATGAGAGGTAGCTAATTTTTTTAGGATATAATGGAAGTATATTGTAATTTACTAAACACATTAAATTACTAGGCCCCATATAAAGACAGAGAGTATATAAATATGAGTTTTCTTTTAGGGTAATGGTTTCCTTTCCTGTTTTCCAAGTTGCCTTCAGTCTTTTATATGCTTTTTATATGCAGTATTAATTTTGTGATACAAAACTCTTGAGATTTTGCAGTATATCTAGCTTCCTCAAAGAAGTGCTTTAGTGGATTCCTCTGCTTGCGTTTGTGTTACTGGCTTCATGTAATCGCATAATACTATATTTGACTGGATTAAAATTACTTTAGAAGTTTTGGAAAATTTTATGGATGATAACATAGATATTGATTTCACTATTATATCTGAAATCGACATTTAATTATCTCTGAGGAAAGGGGACATGGGAACTATACTAATCTCTAAGTCTTATTTTATCCTTGTTCAGAATATAAAAATAACCAGAGCTATAAGCTGTCAGGAAAATTGTTTGATTTATACTTGTTTCTACTTGCTTATTTTCAGAGACAATTGCTAATTGTAATGTAAAAGATGGGTGAGGATTAGCATAAAGAGAAGTAGATGAGTGGATTAGCCACAGTTGGCTGAAATTCTGTTCGAATCTCTTCATATCATAATGTATATATAAAATAAAAAGAATTATATGTGATTGGTTATTAAGCTGTGAAAAAAATGGTGGAAATGCAATATTTGACAGCCTGAAAATGAATATTTCTTAGACTAGTAGGATATTTCATAATACTGGAAGGAAGTATTTAAACAGAACTTTTAGCTTGGAACCAAATGGAATTGCCATTTTTTGTAGGTCAAATATAGATAATTTCATATGATTCGATCTATACAGATTGCTTAAACAGCCCACACATAATGGGCAAGATCTTTTTAAATAGCAAAATCGTACACTGCTCTCATTGCATTAGGTGAGTAGAAAAGAGTTTGGAAAGAGAAGATATAGCATGTTAGACCACATGGCACAGGAATTAAAAGGGTCAGTTCTGCACAGAGAACAGACCAACTATCAAACCTTCACCCCACTCCACACTCACCAGCACCAGTGTGCCCAGCACCAGTGTTCACAGATGTGTTCGCAGGTGTTTTGAGGCATGAGTGTCTGAATCAGTACAGGAAAGAGGAATCAGCCACTCACAGCCCGAGAGGGAGTTGCTGCTAGTGCTGCATCATGAAAAGGCACAGAAACCTCCATAAACTCTGTGCAAACCAGACAGGATTGGTGTGAGCTGCGTGAACCATGGCTGATGGTGCCGCTCGAATCTAAATTTACAGTAACTGTGGTCAGAAAGACAGATGTTTACCTGCAGGGAGTATAAAATGCAGACTGACTTGGTGCTGAAACAGCATGATATGCAGGAAAAATAATCATGGAAAGATACAGAACTACAACAAAAGGAGCAGTGCCTCTCATATCTCTTCCTGTCCTGGTGAGGAACTTGTCAAATTTATTTGATACTTTATAGAATAATTCTAGGAAAGCTTTGATTTTTTTTCTTATAGACAGATTTGTGTGCTGTGCCTGTTGCATCACTTGAGAACCGGTTTTATGAACAAGTATACGTCAATGAGGAACAAAGCCAAAGTTTTCTATTTGAAATGTAGCTGGGTTTCTAGAATCAGTTGTTCTACTTGTTGGCACAGGTAGCCAATGTAAGCTTTAAAATCATACAACTTTCGGGATCTAAATTTCTGTTAGCTATTTTTGGCTAAATACGATACCTGTGGTGTATTATTAAGAAGTACCTCACAGACTAAATTATACTCTTGAATATGGAGAACTGACTACACACAGCAGGGGGGTGAAGGAAACAGGAGCACAAAACACATTCATTTCTTTTGCTGTGTGCAGCTATTGTCTGTGTGTTTGTTCACTCTAGTTGAAGAGGGGAAACATAAAAGGCAGAAACCCATACAGAGTTTTGGAATTATTCTCAAGGGGTTTTCCTTGTTCACTAGGTAAAATACATGAAAGGTAACTACTGCACCTAGTCAATAAAATAAAAATTTAACTTACAGTTATAAAGCTTAAAAAAATTGATCACAACGTTTTGTGGAAAAGGGTTGAGTTTATACCTTTGGTTGACAATGACTGTAAGGTAGGGTCTATAGATGACACCCAGACAGCAACAGCTAGTTGAAAATCCACACAATATAGACATACTCATGTGAAAGGGAAGCTATTCAAAAGGAGAGCAATTGTAAAGAGAGTTTAGGAAGGAAGAAACTCAGATCCTTGAGTGTATGTGTTTCTTTCTGCAAAGTTTCTTTTTGTCAAAAAGATGAACTGATTTTAAAAGATTTCAACTTATTTTTCCTTGAGACAATTTGCTACCTACTGTCATTCAAATTAAATTTAAACAACCACTAAAAACATCAATTCTATACTGAGACCTCATGAAGAATCTAAGACTATTTTTTGTACTTAGTGTACTTTTAGTGTGTAGATTTTGATTCAATTTTTATACATTGTGCACACTTTACTCTCATGTATTCATCATGTAAAAAATGTAAACCAAATATCAGGATGCGAATATTCTCTGTGCATTAGGAAGATAATACCAGAAAAAAAGTTACAGCAAATCTTCAGAAAAGTAGTCAACCTGATTCCTCCACAATTTGTGTCACCTTAAAACCATGTGAGTCATTTCGGAGACATCCTCTGCTTCTGATTCAGCTACCAGAAAATGGATAAACTCAGATCACATGAATATTATTAGAAAAATTTGAGGAAGCTATCACTACTAAGACTCAAAGACATTATTATAATTATTTTAAATAAAATCAAATTGGTTGTAAACACACTTCCTTGCGGGCAGATTTCTGGTTTTATTTCTTGATGGCCTTTTAGTGTGGTCAAAATATGTGCAAATATTCATCATCCTACTGAATACATTTTACTAATCATTCCTCTCCCTAGGCCATGCAATCTCAGTAAAGTAAATAAAGCCAGCTACTTCCACAAGCCTGACCTTGGCAGATAGCCCTACTGGACAGATAGCAGGTATGCAAATTGTAGTACATATCCTTGTTGAGCTGATAAAGTGGTTATTTGCAAGATCAGTGTAGCAAATTGCAGCATACTAACCACATAGTAGGATTTCAACCTGTCAATATTTTTCTATATACCATTTTCATTTTCAAATATCTATGATAGGGCCGATGAAAGATTGTAGACAATAGGATTTCAACTTTTTTTCTGCTTTTTTAACGTTTCCAACTTATCTTTGTGGTTTCTCTTTTGACAAATAACTTTGGCTTCAATTTTACAGACAAGATTGAGCTCTGTATCACATGCATGCCTTAATTTTCCTTCTTGCCCCTTCCAAAATCCCTAAGTACATCCACGGAACCTTTGTTCCTTCTTTTCTAAGTAGGAATTGTCCCTGGTCCTTGCTAAGTCCAATGCTGATATATGAACTTTTGGTTCCATTTTCCCTGTCCTCTCACCTGATCACACTTTATGTGTAAGCCCCAGTTGCTTTCACATTCAGTTTTGCCTTTTCTGCTTTCTCTACTTCCTCTGTCTCTAAACATATCAAGCTTTCTGGAACAAAATGCTTTCCCTGAATCTTGTCTCCATCTCAAGTTCTAAGTAACTCAGTAAAGGGCAGGGTTTAAAAACCTCGAATCTATTGCTAGACTGCCTGGGTTCAGTTTCAGTCCTGCCTCTTATCAGTTGTGAGATATGAGAGAGTTCCCCTTCTGTCAAATGAGCATAACCATAACAATGATGTGCTATTAAAAACAATTCTGGGTGCATCTGAGAAAGGAAAGCCTGATTTGTGAGTGTGCCAATCTCTGTTGTGTAAATGCTCTCACTCTGGCTGATTTCAAGCTATCAACGTGACTTCACTGAACTTATATGTTGGGGTGAGATGCTCACATTTAGCTCTGGGAGCAAGTATTAATGGCTCAAGCACACCACCAAATCTTTCACAGGATTATTGTGATAATTGAGATAAAATAAGCAAAGCCCTCAGCACAGGGCCTGTAACATGGTGAGCATTCAATAATTCCTGTTACCTTCTCACGGAAAGAATTAAAAAACATTTTTGCTACTCATTTATTTCTTAAACCCTTTGGAGCTTTGTGGGGATAGAGCAGAGACTTTGTAGCTGTGCAAACCTGATTTGAATTCCTGCTTTTTCACTGTGTTTGTGACAATTAAAAAAATATGTAAGACAGAGACAATAATGTCTACATCTAAAGTTGGAAAATTAAATTAGATAATATATGCAAAATGTTTAGGATATAGAAACTGTGCATTAAATATTTATTTGCTTAATTTTTCACACTCTACTGAAATTATCTTCAGATAATCAAAACAATGCAAAACAAAAATGTATAAATCAAGTGATGCTTTCTCAGTGCTTTATCTCCTTGGCTTGTTTGTGTTATTTCATGTATTTTATTACTCTCTGGGCTGCTGAAATATTGAATCCATTTGATTTTTCTACCACTTTGCTCTTATTATTTCCTTCATTGATTTCTCTTCCTCTTTCTGCCTTCTGGAAGCAAATATTCTCTAGAGTTATTTTTTGTTTTCCCATCAATATTATTAATTGCTCATGCTCTGGTGTTTGCCTTTAAGCCACACTTGGTTTCTAGGGCTGACCTCCCATTTGGGCTCCATTACACATTATCATAGAGCACTCAAGTTCAGCAGGACTTCACCAGATAAACGCCCCAACCTTGGGAACATCACCTGCCAAGATCCAACAATCCTCATGACAATTTTCAAATGACGTGTTTTTATTAACGCATTTTTATTTCCCAACACAATTTCTTATTTTCATCTCCAAATGCTCACGTGACTCTCTGTAGAAGGCCTTTTATGACCAATGACAACTCTACCTGAAATTATCTCACATTACTATTAGCCCTTCCCTCTGCTTTTTCTTTGTTTATAGCATTTATACTTGATATAATAAAGGAGGCTTGCTTGCTTACTTGGTTATTGTCTGTCACTGATTCTAGAAAGTAAGCTTTATGAGGGCAAGGATTTTATCTTGTTCAGCCCTGAAGCCTCAGTACCCAGAATATTTTGGGGCACATAGGAGGTATGTAATAAATGTGTTAATGAAAAAAGTTTATATTTGGCTTTGGAATATCATTTTTTTTTTTTCAATCTCAAGTTCAGAGTTAACCCTACCCAAATCATGGTGTACTATCATGATTATTTCAGGAAAGACTAACTCTTGTTTTATTACTTTTTAAAAATTTTATTTACTCCCTATAAACACTTTATTTCTGTGTTTCTTCTTTTCTCTTGAGGCATTTGCTTTAATATGTTTGAAATATTTATTTGGATATATATCTCCTTGAAAAATAATCTCTGTGTGTGTGTGTGTGTTTTAAATTTAGTGCTACAGATCCTATTCTGCTTCTTATGTTTTTTGCTGTTATGTTTTTTAAGAGAGCTCTGTGTTGACCACTGAATGGTATTATCTACTTTTTAAACCTTTCCACTCCTTCAGTGATGGACACCCAGGCAGAGCCCAAACTCTGCAGCTGAAACTAATATTGGGATGAACATTCACATATATGCTCCCTTAAAGATCTATATGAGAGTTTTCTGAGATACATCTATGAGTAGGATTGTTTAGACTGTAGACTACGGATGTAATACATTTCTTCAAAGATGACCAGACTGTTTTCATGAAGAGTCACATCAATTTATACTTTCACTTGAATGAAAATCCTATTTTTAAGACTTATTATCTTACATCAAATTTATGCAATCCAAAAAGCATGAATGCTTGTTTTAGTTTATATTTCTCTCATAACTAATAAGGTATTTGTAATTAATTTAAGATTTTTCTTTTGTAAATTGTCTATTCATATTCTTTACTCATTTTTTTCTGTGAGGTTTTTGACTTTTTCTTGCTGAACAGGAATTCTTTCTATATTTTAGTTATTAATTTTTGGTAATTGCAAGTATTTTCTCCCCATTTCTTACCTGTGAAATATTGTCCTTTGCTTTTTTTGCTAATAGAAATTATTCAAATTCATCAATATTTAAACTTATGGCTTGTGCTTTTGAAGTGTTGTGTTTGAGATAATTCTCCTATCTGAGGTCATGAGAATACTTTTATAATGTTTGATTCTATCAGTCCTTTTATGTTTATAAATTTACCTTTATATATGGTGTGAGATCTAAATCTAACTTATTTTTCTTCATATTCATAGTCATTTTCTTCATTACACTCATTGAACAATCCTTCATTTCCTTATAATTTTATGTTTACAGGAAAGTTGGCAAGATGGTACAGAGAACTCTTGCATACTCCTCACCCCATTTCAGTCTTTTTTGATGCCATCATCGTGTATCACTGTAGTACACTTTTCCAAACTAAGAGACCAACATTGATGCACTGTTAACTAATCTACAGATTTTTATTTGGAATTTGCAGAATTTTTCACTAATATGCTTTGGCTTTTTCTGTTCTGGGATTTAATCCAGGTTACTATATTGCATTTAGTTTTCATGTCTCCTTAGTCTCCTCTGGTCTGTGACAGTTTCTCAGTTGTCCTTGTTTTCTCTGACCTTGACCGTTTTGAGGAATATAGTGAGATATTTTGCAGCCTGTTTTTCGTTTGGGTTTGTCTGATGGTTTTCTTGCTATTAGACTGTGTTTATAGATGCTTGGAAAAAAATTCCACAAAGGTAAACTACTCTTTTCATCACATATTATCAGAGGATACATGATGCCCACATGACAACTCTGGTGATGCTAACCTTGGTCATTTTTGTCATAGGGTGAATAGAATCTCCCCTAAATTTATGTTCACCCAGCACCTGAGAATGTGACTTTATTTGTAAATAGGGTTTTTGCAAATATAGCTGGTTAAAGATCTTGAGATGTGATCATCCTGGATTTAGAGTGGATCTAAATCCAATCACTGGTGTCTTTGAAAGAGAAAGAAAAGGGAGATTTGGACATAGATACACAAGAGAGAAGGCCATTGAAGACACAAACTGAGGAAACCTGAAGCCACCAGAAGCTGGAAAAGACAAGCAAGAATTCTTCCCTAGAAACTTCTGAGGGAGGATGACCCTGCTGGCACATTGATTTTCAATTACTTGTCTTCAGTATTGTTTCAGGATAATTTCCTGCTTTATTAAGCCATCTAGTTTTTGGTAATTTGTTATGGCAGCCCAAAGAAACTAATATAATTTGTCCAAGTTCTCAATTGTAAAGTTACACTTTTTCACTTTTCATATCCTATCCTTTGAAAACAAGACACTAAGTTCAGTTCATACTTTAAAAATGGAGAGATTAAACTCCTCAACTGAAGAAGAGAGTATCTACATATATTAATTGGAATTCTTCTGTAAGGAAGATTTTTTTTCTTCTCTTCTATTTATTTATTTATTCAGTTATTTATTTATGTCATTATGAGCTCATGCATATTTATTTTATATTTTGTGTTAGATTTTGATACCACAACTATTTATTTTCTTGTTCAACTTATTTCATCTTTGGACAATGGGAATTCTTTCAGATTGGCCCCTGTGTCCTTTTGACATGTCCCTATTTTTTAAAGCACTTCTTTATTTTCTGTTATCTTAATTTTTTGTGTTTTGAATTATTTATTTATATCAATAAATAATAGTTGTATATATTGTGGGGGTACATGTGATATTTTGATACATAAATAAATGTTTAATCAATAAATTTTTGATGACATTAATCACATACCAAGTTTCTAAACACTATTTTAATGATCTTCATTGTTATGTATTGATTTGTATGTGTGTTGTGTGTGTGTGCCAGTACCATGCTTTTATTACTATGCCTTTGTAGTTTGTACTAGCATATGGTAAAATGAGTTCCTTCCTCTCCCTTGACTCTATTGTTTTTCTTTTCCAAAATCATCCTAGTTATCTGTAAACTTTATTCATTGTCATACATTTTAGATTAAGTTTGTCATGATTTCCCTATAAATTTTGCAGGCGTTCTAATTTGAATTCTATTGATTTTATGAGTTCGTTCTGGAAGAATAATTGATTTCCTTACAATATTAAGTCATTCCATCTGTGAACATATTTTAACCTTTCTTTATGTGGTATTTAAATTTTTCTATTAGTAGAATTTTTAAGAAAGCTTCTCAGAGATTCTCGGGAAGATGACAGCAAAGCCAGTGGGATTAAGTTAGTACCAGTGTGAGTGAGTGAGCGTATGGAAAATTTTGTGGACATGTTGGTGAGTAAGTGGGCATGTGAGTGACTGAGTAAGGACTTGGGGGCAAGTGGCCAGGGCTTTCCTGGTGAAGCGACTGGTGCTGCAGCTGCTCTGATTGGTTCCTAGTGCTTCCTGGGGTGCAGAAACCAAGCACCGTATTTAAAAAATCAACAAAGTCCTTCTTGGGAAGAAGCTTCTGGGAGAGACTGCCAGCTCCAGGCTCTGCCTCACCACTGCAGTGCCTGGCCAGACACTGGCAGCAAGGTGTGGAGGGAGCACAGGAAGAATCCCAGAGGCAGAGCCCCACTGAAGAAGATGAAAATGGCAACCTGCCATCATCTTGAAAACTGGGCAGGAAAGTGCTCTGACTGCTCACCATGGAGTGACAGATCTGACTCCATCCATCTCTGTGACTGGCAGATTAACTACTCAGGGTGATCATGACCCAGAGGGAATATCTTGAAAGCACAAAAAGCACAATCTCTGGAGGGACAGGAAGAATGCTGAGTCTCTGGCGCCCCACCCCCTACTTGATTCAGCTGTGGGACAAAGGGTGTGGCCAGAAAAGGATGAGAAAGACCTCCAAAGAGATCAGTAGTGAGTCTGGGGATGACCCAACCCCCTCCTCCCCAGCAATCCTCTGAACATCAGACTCACATATCTAGAGCATGACTGAGAGGGATGAAGCCAGGCAGAGCCTGGATGTCAGCTGCAATACGAGGACTCCTCTCCAGGATAAGCCTGGCTGGGACACCCTTGCCCCTTCACCCCGCATCCATCAGTACCTGGGGAAGAAACAATCCTACACCTCCCCACCAGAGAGGATGTCCCTGGCCATACTAGAGTGGGAGGGGGGGACTGAAGCCCTGTCCACTCCCACTGTCCCCTTCTTCCCTGGGCTGAACACTGGGAAGATTGTGAATGAGGCCAAAGATCTGCAGGAGACAGAAGCGGGCAACTGAGAGGAACAATTACAGAACCTGTCACAAGACGGCAGGTTTTTTGTTTGTTTGCTTTTTAATTTTTAAAATATTTTTCCTTTATGTATGAATGTATATGTGAGGGCTAAATCTGTATTCTCCCATCTCTTTTTTTTTCTTTCTTCTTTTTTCCTTTCTTTCTTCTTTTGTTTTTTGTTTTCTGTTTATGTGTATATGTGAAAGATTGAGTGTTCATCTTTCAGTTTTTTTTTTGCTTTTTTGTTCTTCTCTTTTTTTAGTTTAATGTGTGTGTGAATACATATGTGAGAGTTCAATTTGAATTCCTGTTTTTATTATTTAATTGCTTTTTTTCCTCCTTTTCTTCTTTCATTTTGGGAAGGTGTGTGTGCTTGGTTTCCCTGTTTTTGTTGTTGTTGTTTTTTTGTTTTGTTTTGCTTTGCTATTATTCCAGTTTGTTTTGGTGTGTGTGTGTGTGTGTGTTTAATTGTTTTTTGCTTTGATTTCTGCTCTTGTTGTTCTGTGTTTTTTTTTTTTTTTAATATTTGTCCTTCTTATTTCACTCTACTTTTCTCTGTTCTTCTCATTGCTGTTATTGTTTCTTGGACTCAGGGAGTACACACACATACCCATTGCATTATTATATAGAATGGTGGTGGAAAGTGGATCTCAGGGAACCCATACCACAATCAGTGAATTGTGATTTGAAAGTAGTTTCTGAATCCTAGCTCTCCAGCCTCAACCTTATTCAACTCTCAAAACTACAACAGACAGTAAAGTTTCCCACTCACAGTCCTGTTTCAAAATAGAACAATTTCAGAACCCAGATCAGGGAAGATTAAAGGGTTGAGCAAACATAAGAAGTGAAAGTCTCACCCACTGCCACTGAATAAAGCAACTAAAGAGAAAAGAAAGCAATACATCACAAATGAGGAAAAATAAACAGAACACAGGTAATTACCAGTGTAACAAAGAGAAAATGCCTGAAAAATACGATCTCAGAGTCCAAACAATGGAAGTCACCAACAACTGGCCACAGAATACAACAGGGATTAGGGAATGAGTGGAAAAAATGAATAAGATTCTAGAAAGACAAGATGCAACACCGAAAGAACTTCTAACAGAGATTTTGGCCATAAAACAATTTCATCCAGAAAATAAATAACAAGATGACAAGTATGGAAACCAGAATTAATAAAGCAGAAGAAAGAATCTCAGAACTTGAAGACCAAGATATGGAATTAATGTGATCTGTAAAAAACATAGAAAGAAAACTCAGAAAGAAAGAACAAAGCCTCCAAGAGATGTGCAATTATATCAAGAGGCCAAACCTATGCCTGACTGGTATCCCAGAAACAGGGAAAGGGAGAACATCTTAGAGAGCAAGTATTTCAGGAGGTTATCCAAGAAAACTTACCCCATCTCACTAGAGATGTGGTCATCCAAACACAAGAGACACAGAGGACCCCTGCAAGACATCAAATGAGAAGACTAATCCCTAGACACATAGTAATTTGCCTACACAAAGTAGGTATAGGTCGGGCTTGGTGGCTCAGCCTATAATCCCAGCACTTTGGCAGGCCAAGGTGAATGGATTGCCTGAGCTCACAGGTTTGAGACCAGACTGGGCAACTTGATGAGCCCTCATCTCTACAATAAATAAAAAAATTAGCTGGGTGTGGTAGCACACACCTGTAGTTCCAGCTACTTGGAAGGCTGAGGTGGAAGGATCATCAGAGCCCAGCAGGTTGATGCTGGGGTGACTGTGAGTGGGCCACTGCACTCTAGCCTGGGCAACAGAGTGAGATTCCAACTAAAAAAACAAAGTAGATACAAAAGAAAAAAATCCTAAGGACAGCAAGAGAGAAAGGTCAGACTACCTACTAGGGAAAACCATTCAGAATAGCAGCAGACCTATCAGCAGAAACACTACAAGCTAGAAGGAGCTGAAGTCCAATATTCAAAGTCCTCAAAGATAAACAATTTTAACCAAGAATTTCCTATCCAGCCAAGCTCAGATTCATCAGAAATGGAGAATTAAAATCCTTCCCAGACATCCAATCCCTAAGAGATAATGCAGCTTCCAGACCAGCTCTATAGGAAATACTTAAAAATGTATTAAGCACAGAAGAAAGGAAAAAAAGAATGACCATGCACTTCTCAAGAAAACAGGAGAAGCCAGAATCAACAGAGAATACATTGTGACTGCAAATTTGAAAACACACACATGCATTAGCCCAAAAGTTAAAAGGAAAAGAAGAAACAAACAAAGAAAAAAGCTTGAGCAACCCCTTTGGGTCCCCTCCTACTGTGGGAGTTTTTCTGTCCTCTTAATAAATCCTGCTTTCAAAAAAAAAAAAAGAAAGAAAAAGAAAAAAAACGTTATAAGAACCTTATGCAGGGATAAACAATCACAATTCAGTAATCAGCTTGAACGTGAATGGACTAAAGGCACCACCGAAAAGACGTAGAATGGCACACTGGATAAAAAAACCATGACCCAATAATTTGCTGCATCCAGAAAACTCATCTCACCACAAAGGATGCATACAGACTCAAAGTTAGAGGATGAAAAATGAATTTCCAGGCAAATGGATCACAAAAGAAGGTAGGAGTCATGATCTTAATATCAGACAAAGCAACCTTCAAGTGATCAAAAATTTAAAAAGATACAAAGGACACTACATAATGATAAAAGTTTCAATCCACCAACAAGAAATATCCATCCTAAACATATATGCACCCAATATAGGAAAACCAGAGTTTATAAAGCAACTACTAAGTAAACTAAAAAAAGATATTGACTCTAACACTATTATAGCTGGGGACTTAAATATTCCACTAATAACCCTAGATAGATTATTGAGGCAAAAAATCAGAACCTCGACTTGATGCTTGACCAAATGAACTTGATAGATACCTATAGAACACTCCACCCAACAACCATAGAATATACATTCTACTCATCACCACATGGAACATACTTCAAGATCAACCACATCCTCGACCATAAATCAAGGATAAACAAATTCCATAAGATTGAAATACTGCCATGCCCCTCTCAGACCACAGTGGAATAAAAATAAATATCAACACCAACAAAACCACAAAGACATGGACACTAAACAGCATAATGCTGACTGATTACTGGGTCAACACAGAAATCAAAGCAGAAATTAAAAGATTCCTAGAAACAAATAAAAATGAAGAAACATCTTACCAAAACCTCTGGGATGCCATGAAAACAGTTCTAAGGGGGGAATTTATATCTCTACAAACACACATCAAAATGAAAAGATCACAAATGAACAGCCTAACAAGTCATCTAAGGGAGCTGGAAAGACAAGACCACCAAAACCCTAACTTTAGCAGAAGAATCCAGATAACCAAAGTAAAAGTCCAAATATGGGACACAGATAACAAAAATGTTATAGAAAAAATAAACACAACAAAAACCTGGTTCTTTGAAAGAATAAACAAGATGATGGATCCCTAGCCAGAATGACCAAGAAAAAGAGAGAAAAAGCCCAAATAAACACAATCAGAAATGCAAAAGATCAAATCACAACTGGCCCCAAAGAAATACAAAAGATTATCAGAGACTACTATGCACACTTGTATGGAAACAAGCTTGATAGCCTAAATGAAATGAGAACTTTCTGACATCACACAAGCTCCCAATGTTGAAACAAGAAGACATTGAGACACTAAATAGACCAATGACAACCCAGGAAATTTACTCTGTCATAAGAAAACTACCACACACACACACAAAGGCCCTGGACCAGATGACTTTCCATTGGAATTATACAAAACATATAAGGAGGAACTGATACCAATCCTATTGAAAGTATTCCAGGCAATTGAGAAAGATGGAATTCTCCTTAAATCATTTTACGAAGCTAACATGGCATTGATATCCAAACTGGTTAAAGATCTAAAAAAAGGGAATTACAGGCCAATATCCCTAATGAACATAGTTGCATAAATTCTCAACAAGATTCTAGCAAATCAGACCCAACAACACATCTCAAAAATCATCCACCATGACCAAGTAGGTTTCTTCCCCTTGATTGCAGGACTTGTTCAACATCTGCAAGACCATAAATATGATTAAATACATCAACAGATGTAAAAACAAGAACCACATGATTATATCAGTAGATGCAGAAAAAGCTTTTAATCAAATCCGGCATCCCTTCTGGATAAAAACCCCCAAACACCTAGGCATAGAAGGAACATACCTCAAAATAGTAACTGCCATCTATGATAAACCCACAGCCAACATATTGCTAAATGGACAGAAACTGGAAGCATTTTCTCTGAAAACCGGAACAAGACAAGTTGCCCACTTTCACCCCTCCTGTTCAACATTGTGTTGGAAGTCCTAACTAGAGCAATTAGACAAGAAAAGGAAATCAGGAGTATTCAAATAGGAAAAGAAGTTAAGTTATCCTTCTTTGCTGATAATATGATCCTATACCTCAAAAATCCAAGAGAATCAGTCAAAAACCTCCTTGCACTGATTAAGGACTTTGGCAAAATCTCGGGGCACAAAATAAATGTGCAAAAGACAATTACATTCTCATACACTAACAACAAACAGGCAGAGAAACAAATAAAAAGCACAATTGCTTCACAATAGCCACCAAAAAATGAAATACCTCTGCATCTTCCTAATCAGAGAAGTGAAGACCTTTACAATGAAAACCACAAAAGAAATATGCTCAAAGAAATCCAAGAAGACACAAAAGGAAAAATACTCAATGCTAATGGATAGGTAGAATCAACATTGTTAAGATGTCCATCCTACCAAAGGCAATCTACAGATTCAATGCAATAACCATTAAATTACCAACATCATTCTTCTCAGACCTGGAAATGACAATACAGAAATTTATGGAAACATAAACAACAAAAATTCTTAGTAAAAGAAACAAACTTCCAGACTTTAAACTTTACTGTAAAGACTACAATAATCAAAACAACCTGGCATTGGTACAAGAATAGGCATATGAACCAATGGGACAGGATAGAGATTCTGGAAGCCAAACCTCAATTCCTCAACCAACTCATCTTTGACAAAGCCTTCACCAACAACCACTGGGGAGAGGAGAACCTGTTCAGTAAATGGTGCTGGGAAAACTGACTGACCACACGCAGAAGCTTGAAACAGGACCCCTACCTAACACCACACACAAAAGTCAACTCTAATGGATCAAAGACCTAAATGTAAAACCTCGAACTATAAGAATCTTAAAAA
>CAUYQG010111536.1:0-20716 GCA_963574415.1 Tarsius wallacei | reverse complement strand
ACTCTTCCTCAAGATAATCACACACCTTTCTCCTTCCTTCATTTATACTCCATCTAAAACTACATGCTTTGTCAATCCCTGTCTCCTTCTGCTGATTTGCTTTTCTTCAAAGCACTTACTATCTCACACACATTCACACCTGCATAAATATACCTGTGCTTGTCTCTCCCCTAATAAAATATGAGCTCCAACGAAAGCAGAGACTCTCTCTAATTGCTCACTGAGGTGTCCCCACTACCTACAACGGTGAGTGGGGCCTAGTAAGTGCTGAATAAACATCTGTTCTTGATAAAGGCATGGGCAATCCATTTTCAGATAGTCAATCTGAGGTCTTAGAAGCTTTCTTTTTTTTGAGTTGGGGTCTCACTCTGTCGCCCAGGCTGGAGTATTATGGCACACTCACGGCTACTCCAGCATCGATCTGCTGGGCTTTGGCGATCCTTCAGGCCCACGCTACCACGCCCAGCTAATTTTTGATTTATTGTAGAGACGAGGTCTTGCCAAGTTGCCCAGGCTGGTCTCGAACCCGCAGGCTCAGGCCATCCACTCGCCTCAGCCTCCCAAAGCACTGAGCCACCAAGCCCGGCTTACAAACCTTTTGACTATAATTCACACTACAGGGGAGCAAAGGTGTGACACCTACCCATGGTGAAGGTCACGCTGACACTCTTAAGACCAAAGTTGGATTAAATTTATTTCGCCGAAGTTTTACATGATACAGGAGCCCTCAGAAATGAAAACCAAAGACCCAAGGGGAATCTATCTATTACTGTGCCTGGATGTGTTGAAGCACGGACAGCCGTGCAGAAACGTGACTGGATGAAGAGGAAATGACTTGATGCTGATAGACTAAGGGGGACCTAGCAAGGCCTGTCCGTTCTCTGTGTGGCAGTCCTTCCTCCTGCGGACAGAACAGGACCCCTCTGGAAGGAGGGTCTTGTGATCCACTTTCAGACGAGGTAGGTCAGAGAAGGTTTTCGTAGCCAGCTCAGAGACAGAGAGGCAGGGGAAGCCCAGAATACTATTTCTAGCTTTGAGACCGGCTCGGGGAAGATGAATTTCAGCTCCTGGGGCTTGCCTTGGGGGAGGAAAGAAAGCAGGAGGCAGGACAGGAAAAGGTGGCCAAGAGACTTCGCCTTTGAGGCCTTTCCAGCATCCCTCACATCCCAGGACTTGGCATGCCAAAGCACCGTACTTTGGGGGATCGTTTGCTGATTCCCCGCCAATGCCTGTCACCCTCCACCAAGTGCTCTTGCTAGATGGACTCCAAGTCTGCTGTCCCTTGTCCGCAACTTGAGCCTCATTTCAAAACCTCCCAGTAGGCCTGCATTTTGTCAAGGATGGGGAGTGGGAGCCGGCAAGTGGATTGCCTGCCTGCCCGTGGGTCCCCGTTTTGCCCCTGATAACAGGCCCAGGCAAGATTCTGACTTCTCAGAGTGGCAGCTTTAAAACGGGAATAAGAACAATGGCCCCTGCGGTCACTGGTAGGCACTCGAGGAGACCGTGACAACAGTAGCTGCAATGATAACAGTAGCACACGCTGTGAGAGGGAAGCAAACGGTGCTTTGGAGTTACACCGTGGCATCCCATCCTCACAACAGCCACGTGGCACCAGCACTGTGACAATCCTAGATTATAGGTGAGGAAACAAACAGAAATCCGGAGAAGTGTCTTCCCGGAGGAGATACTTGCCGGATTAGGTCCTCGTGCTCCCCTAACAAATTACCAGAAACTTGTCTTAAATCTACACCAGTGTATTATCTTCCACTTCTGGGGGGCAGAGGTCGAAAGGGGGTCTTTGTCAAGGTGTCAGCCAGGTCGTATTCACTCTGGAGGCTCAAGGGAAGCACCTGTCTCCCTGCCTCTTCCGGTTTCTAGAGGCTGCCCGCGTCCCTTTGCTTGTGGGCCCTTCATCCGTCTCCAAAGCCAGCAGCACGGCATCTTCTAACCTCTCTGACTTTCCTGCCTCCATTGTTCACAGATGAGGATATCGGTGGCTGCATTGGAGGCTGACGGTCTCTCCATCTCATGGTCCTTAGTCGAATCACCACTGAAAGTCCCTTTCACCATGCAAGGTGACATATTCATAGGTTATGGGGCTAGGATGTACACATTTGGGGGTTATCATTCTGTTACCGATTGCTAAGAGACAGGACTGGGGTTTGAATCCCAGCTGATTCCTTGACCATTATACTCTGCAATAAAGCCTTGGTGTTCAACATACCCTTTGACCCTTTTTGTAATGAAGGGAGGATGAGAAGTCTGGACCCCAGATCTGGGTTTTGTGAACTAAACAAGACAGTTCACCCCCTTCTGCCCCGCTCCTCTGCAATATAAAATGCCAAAAGATCACAGTTAACTTTAGAAAACATTTTGTCTTATCGAGTTACATGTTAGGCTGGGTTCGGTAGCTCAGCCTGTCATCCCAGCACTTTGGGAGGCCGAGGTGAGTGGACTGCCTGAGCCCGCGGGTTCGAGACCAACCCGGGCAACTTGGCAAGATCTCATCTCTACAATAAATAAAAAAATTAGCCGGGCGTGGTAGTTCGTGCCTATAGTTCCAGCTACTCGGAAGGCTGAGGCGGAAGGATAGCCGGAGCCCAGCAAGTCGGCACTGGGGTGGCCGTGAGCGTGCCCCTGCACTCCAGCCTGGGCGAAGGAGTGAGACTCCGATTCAAAAAAAAAAAAAAGTTATGTTTTAACATAATCCGTATCACCTCATCCCCAGATATAGAATTGAGTTTTAGGAAACCACAGACACGTGATAAAAATAGGTTGCAACGCAGCCATGAGAGCCCTGCTTGGGGACAGGCCATGTCTCACAGCATCCAAAGTGCCCACGGAGCGCAGAGTAGCGGCCTGGGCAGGCCTGGGGCTGGGTTCCCCCGCATAAGAGGAGCCCTTTGACACCTGAGAGGCAGCAGGGCAGGGTGGGGTGACCTGGCTCAGGGTGCTCTAGTGAGGCCCACGGGGTCCACGACAGAGGTGACAGGGAGGGGAGGCAACCACGGCCACAGCTGGCGGAAGCTTCAAGAGCCATCCCGGCAAGGCGGCAGAACCAGCCGATCCATGAGGAGCCCAAGGACAGGCCATGCATGGTCGTGTGTCAGCCCCGGGTGTCCCCCGTCCACTATGGCAGGAGGTGGTGACGGCAGGCCTCCAAGTCAGGCCGGCGGCCTGAGAGGATGCCAAGCACCCAGGACTGGAGAAAGCCCAGAGGTAGTTTGTAGGCCCAGCAATGAGCCAGCTCAGAAGAGAGTCCCCACGCACAAGAAAGGCAAGCAGACAAGGCACCGTCTTACTTGGGGACAAAAAGGTGGGATGCAGGGAGTCCAGGAGCTGGAGATGAGCAGTCATTTGGGGAAGATGAGGTGCTCACAGCTTGGCAAGCCCGGGCTCCAAACTCTGTGTCTGCTGAGCTATGCCCAGACCTTCGAGAGGCACAAGACAAACATCCCTCCACCCATTCTGGGAGATTCAGGAGCCTCCAGGGCTGACGGTACCTAAAAGAGTCTTTATTTCTCCAGGGGAGGGGCCATCTTGAACAAGCTCCTAGATAGCAGAACATGTCACAGCCACGCGTTCTTGGGACAGGAGTACTTAGCCGGTACCCAGTTGCATTATTTTCATCCTTTCTTTAATGTGCATACCACAGAGTCGGACATCAAATGTGAATATGCACATGGGCTGTGTGCTTTTGTGGCACAGCAATAAGAATAAAGTCGGCCGGGCTCGCTGGCTCAGCCTGTCATCCCGCGCTTTGGGAGGCTGAGGCGAGTGGATTGTCTGAGCCCGCGGGTTCAAGACCAGCCCGGGCAACATGGCAAGACCTCGTCTCTGCAATAAAGCAAAACAAAAAAAATTAGCCAGGTACGGTAGAGTACGCCTGTAGTTCCGCCTACTTGGATGGCTGAGGCGGAAGGATCGCTGGTGCTCTCCAGCCTGGGCAACGGAGTGAGACTCCAACTCAAAAAAAAAAAAGAATAAAGTCAATTTTGTGATATAGACATACTTTCCTTAATTATCTATACTTAGGGTGATCATAGAATTTATGATCCAAACTGAGATGCTTTTAAGAGCACTTTTAATAACTATGTCAGGGCCAGGCTTGGTGGCTCAGCCTGTCATCCCAGCACTTTGGGAGGCCGAGGCGAGTAGACTGTCTGAGCCCATGGGTTCAAGACCAGCCTAGGCAACTCGGTGAGACCTCGTCTCTACAATAAATAAAAAAATTAGCCGGGTGTGGTAGAGTGCACCTGTAGTTCCAGCTACTTGGAAGGCTGAGGCGGAAGGATCACCAGAGCCCAGCAGGTCGACACTGGGGTGGCCATGAGTGTGCCACTGTACTCCGGCCTGGGCGACAGAGTGAGACTCCAACTCAAAATAAATGAATAAATAACTACGTCAGGTCCACAGGTGTGACTGGCAGGTCCTCGGGCCCTGCTGGAGTCGGGTCCCACTTCTGGGCCCAAAGCCTCCTAGACAGACACCTGAGCCCTGGCAGAGCCACCTTAGCTGTGAATAGACCGGTTTAGAGGAATTATTCGGCCCCCATAGGCTCGCCTGCAACCTCAAACACTTTAATTCCCTTCATGGGAAAGTCAAGAAATGCTGAAGTCAAGTATCGTCTAAGATCACTGATGTGACTCTTATCCGGGCCTCCATTTGAAAGTCAGGGATTATGTGTTTCCAACAGACCCCTGACATTTAAGAGTTTCTCCCCCACCCCAGCTCAATTTTCTTTAGTGACATGGTTTTAGATCCGGACGCTTTTCTTCTCTGCTGACCACTCCATGAATTCATGAGAAATTCTCCCTTGTCTGGGTTTCACTGAAACAAAAGTTGTTCAAACTGGGGGTCAGCTTCAGAGTGCATAGTGGGCTGTGGAATCAGCTTAGTGGATTGAGACCAGCCTATTTTTAACAATACAATGAAATGACTGGAATAGAAAAAAAATAGAATTAAAAGGAACAGAGCGCTTTTCGTGTAGTAAGAAATCCTTTCCAGAATTCTTTCATAGCGGTCTATTTTTCCAGCACTGCGTGCGGGGGTGTTTGAAGTGGTTGTGATGTAAAAACGCACTTCCTGGGGTGGGTTGCCACCAGGGTGTGCAGTCCTCTGCTGTAAACCATATTTAGAGGTTTTCTTTTCCTTTCCCTGGATTCTTACAGCTCTAGGACAGCCCACTTACTCCTACGTGCCCCTGCCGGGCACCCTCCTCTCTCTCTGCCCATGGTTTAGTTTAATCCTTAGGATAGAGCCAAGAAGATGCCTTTCTACTTGATCACTCGGACCAATGTGAGACTTGATTGTAAAAGGAAAAGAAAAGGAACCCAAAGCCCTGCACCCGTCACCAAAGAGTGACAGGTCCCGGGCGTGGAGGCCTGAAGCAGCATCCACGCAGCCTTCTGGCAGCCCTGCGCCCGGCACTTTGCGCCACGTGGAAGTGCCACGTGTCTGTGTGCCTGTGTTCTGCTGGGCCTCCCTCTGTGCCACAGAATCAGTGGGAAACATCCCCGCCTGAGGACCTGTCCCCCACCCGCATTGTTTCGGGGTCTCTGCGGCAACAAGGGGCTACCAGCCTTTTCCTGTCATTTGGCAGAAGGTGGACTCAGAGGGGAGGGGGCTCCCGCCTCCAAGGCTGCCTTTCGTGATTTCAGAACTGCTGGCTCAGGGGAGGGAGGCCAGGGGACCTCGGTGCAGAGCAGAGGGGAGCAACCCGAAGCAGGAGGTCTGGAAGGAGAGAGAAAGCAAACTGCAGAGGTAATCCCCACCCCCATCCCCGCAAAAGGTATTTTAACAGACACGCTGTTTCCATTCCTTTCCATGTGTTTTTCATTCTGCTTTGGGTTACTTTTGACTTGAATTATGGGGCTTGGTTCAAATGAGTTAGACACAATTACTTCTACACATCAAAAATGAATACTGACTTTTTCCTGGTGGGGCAGAGATGATGGTGAGTGGCTAAGACAGAAGACACATTGCCTTTCAGAAAACTGGAAGATTCTTTTCTTCCTTCTTCCTGATGGCAGCGAAAAACATGTCTTTCCAAGAGCCCAGAGCACTGTGACAAAGGCAAACGGTAAAATCCTGCATCCGTTACAGAAAGACAGCCCCCAAGATACACGGTGAGGCCATTATAGTGCCAAAGAGGAAGCAGATACCTTTTAACCCGAAGGGCAAGACGTAAAGATAAACATTCTTCCTCCTACAAAAATGTGATTCTTCAATGACGGCAGCCTCAGAGAACAAAAGCCAGTGTTGTCCATTGAATAGCTAAAAATAAAACTAGGAGTATAAATCTGCTCCTGATATTGTCAGAAGTTTCATTGAGGTCTCAGTCAAGTAGAGCATTTCCTCTCTTTGTACCTCAATCTCTATACTCCTCTTCAATGCAGATAATTTTACTAGTAGAGGCCTATTGTTAGAGTTTATGGAACAGACCTGAAATCTTCAAGTGGCTTCCAAATAACTGAGAGTCTCACTGCAATTTCCAATCCTTCTAAAAGGTGCTCTTTGCCCTTGTTGGAAATATTATGCCCGTGGGCTTGTCCTAACATCTGGGTTTCACCGACAGCCTCCATGCCATGCTAAAATCCAGAAGAACCTTCGTTCCTCTGGAGGCAAAGATCTGCCCCAGGGACCTGGCCCTTGATACCATTACCTGAGTCGGACCCAATGCAAACACCCTCAACTCACTCACAATATGAGAACACTCTGATGGTTTCCCGTGTCGTCTGAGCTGCAGGAAAGGCAGGATAGAAAGGTAGTGTTCCGACATTATTGACTGAAGCCTTTACCCTGGTTTCCTAGTTATCTGAGACACACAGTATCTATTGAGTGAAATAGCAGAAAGAAAGACAGTATTTCCACAATGATCTGGGTATCATAGCCAACGCAACTCATAGTATAGCTGAACCAGGCAATCATTTTCCCAATCAGTCAATTAGTAAAATAAAGAGGACACGAAAATCAACTTACAGATGCAATTGGGTGGCAGTATTAAACTGCAGGCAGCATTTAATTTTGATTTCTTTCATCTGGAGCATTTTGCTGCCAAAGATAAGTCACATCTGCCAGAACCATAACAACAAAAAATTGGCAGAAAATTGATTTGCATCTTCCTGATGTCTCCAAGGGTGTTGTGGTTTGGTTTGTAGATCACGTCTCATCTAGAGCTATAATCCTGTAATAAAAAAAGCAAATTAAGCCAAAAGGAAATTATAAATCAAAAAGAAAATATTTGTCTCATATGTGACCCATTGTTCCCCTTACAATTTTGCTTCCTCGGTAGCTTTGCCTTATCTGGGAGGCACCCACGATCCATCCACACGGAGGCTGCAGCCTAAAAGAACAAAAGCAAATGTTGTCCATTGAACAGCTAAAAATAAAGTTAGGAACACAAATATGTTCCTGATATTGTCAGAAGTTCTATTGAGGCCTCACTCTTCCTCTCTTTGTACCTCCATCTCTATTCCCCTAAGATGCAGATAATTATACTGGTAAAATTATACCAGCAAAGGGCCCGTCCCCATGAACACGACATTCATCTCCACACCCACCCTGTCCCCAACTTGGGAAAGTCAGGAATGGGTTTCCATTCACAGGGAGTAGGACTCTTTGCCGTTCTCACCAAGAAGAGCACCAGCATTTTGAAAACCCAAAGTGAAAAAGCAAACAGGTTACAAACATGAGCAAACCCACACCTCTTTAAGCCAAACAGCTGTTTCTGACTGTGAGTTTTCTTTTCTGATCCTCAGCACAGCCCAGACTACTGCCGGGCAAGCATCACAACGGAGGTCCCATGTGTGTGCAGGGAAGGGTTGCCTCCGTTGTGATTCTCCCTTGGGAGGACTCCTCTGGGCTAATTTACCAATGTACCAACTACAGGACCCCAAGAGGGGCAAACAGCTGTGGGAACAAGGCTTACTTCTGAACTCTGACGTGAATATAAAAATAGCATGGTGCAGAATAGAGCTATCTTTTCGATTAAATCAAAGAAGCAAATCTGGACAACTAAACCCTGGAATGTTGAGTCCCCGATGGCAAGCCTGTGCTCTGTGTCTTCCAGATCACGGAAGTGCTTTGATTGGACAGTCACGATAGCAATGTCATGAGGCAAGGATAAATGTGTCCTTTGCTCAAGAGAAGCAAACTTTTTTTCTTAGCTCAGGTGTTGGGCTTCCTGTAGAGAAGTTGTGAATACTCTTCCCAGTCCTCTCTGTCCAGTGACTAGGCTTTGGGTTGCTGGCCTTTGAACCCTGGCCTGCAACCTCAAGCAGAACAGAACAGCACCACAATCCCCTAGCACCAAATCAAACTTATGAGGACTCTGTCCCAGGCATGTGGAACTGGCCGTCCTTCCGAGCCAGTGACAAGTTGGGAATTTGCTTTCCCCCCTTTATAAACTTATCAAGGGAGGCCCAGACCACATGGATTCTGACCATAATCTACATTTCTCCCATGAGTCTGGCAGAGAATAAGGCAGAGACACAGGGACACTGGGCTACCATGGGCTCCGCACAACTCTGGGGCCCTTCCCTCATAGGTGGTTCAGTGGCCCTGGGAGAGACATGTCTTCTCCCGTTCTCCTAACCCCGACCCCACTGGTTCTTCCTTAGCCATGCCTCTCTCTCTCCCACATCCATTTGACTTCCTCATACTGCTATTAGTTATGAGTAATTTGCTCCTGTGAGTAAAGCTGTTATGGATTGTATGTGTCCTCTGCCTCCAAACTCCTATGCTGAAGTACTAACTACCAGTAACTCAAAATATGACCTTACTTGGAAATAAGGTTGTTACAGAAGTAACTAGTTAAGATGAGGTCAGTAGAGTGAGTCCCCAATCCAGTATGATTGGATTCCTTATAGAAAGGAACATTTGGACAGATATACACACAGGGAGACACCATGTCAACATAAAGACAGAGATCAGGGTGATGAGTCTCCAAGCCGAGAAATGCCAAAGACTGCCAGCAAACCACCAGAAGCTAGGGGAGAGAGCTCTGAAGCAGATCATTCCTCATAGCCCTCAGAAAGGATCAGCCCTGCTGGCATGTTGATCTTGGACTTCTCGCCTTCAAAACAGTGATACCTCTATGGTGCTTTGTTATGGCAGTCCTAGAAAACTAATACAAGGGACCCAGAGTGGCTTATCTTTCAGCAGATGGGGAATTGAATCCAAGCAGTCAATTATCCTCTTGAAACCTTAGCCAGCCAGGAACGGTGGCTCACACCTATCATCCCAGCACTTTGGGAGGCAGAAGGGAGGATTGCCTGAGCCCACAGGTTTGAGAACAGCCTGGGCAACATGATGAGACCTCATTATACAATAAACCAAAAAACTAGCCTGGCATGGCAGCCCACACCTGTAGTTCCAACTACTTGGAAGGCTGAAGCAGAAGGATGGACTGAGCCCAGAAGGCCAAGGCTGTGGTAGCCATGAGTGACCACTGTACTCAAGCCTGGGTGACAGACTGAGACTCTAACTCAAAAAAACAAAAACAAAAAAAACCCTTTAGCTGTGACTCCTCTACCACCCCCACTAGACACTTCCTTCTGGTTACTGTGTGTGTCTGGTAATACTGGACTGTGTGGTATACCAGAGGCAAAGAAGACTTTTTCTTCTACCCTCTTTTGTTCTGTAACTTGGGCATGCAAATAAGACTGATACAAGATTATTAGGAGAAAAGGTAATTTTCATGTGACGAGACCTTTGGAGAAAAGAAGTGAAAACCAAAGAGGCCAAACCAAGGGTTTATATACTATTTTAACAAAGAGTGATAAATTTTCAGAGATGTGACAAGACAGAGAAAAAGGGGTTTGGCCTTCTAGGAGTGATAAATTAGGGAGGGTCAACATATGGGGAAACCAATGGATGGTAAGGGCTACTTTATGAAGGGTTGTTTGTGCAGACCCATCTTGGTGCTGACTTTCAGTCTCCAGTAATAAGAGTTGTTAGTCTCCTGGTACAAGAAAGAAAAGAGGGAACACCTTCGCAAAGGGAAATGTATGTCTTGCTTTTAGGCAGATGGGGGTAAGTGTGGCAAAAAAGCTCTTTTGCCACTTCTTAACTGCTTTCAGCTCAAAGTAATCCTTTTATCAAGGTGGCATATTTGGGAGTGGCATTTTTGATCTCTTTCAGTGGCCTTCTATAGATCTGCATGTCTGCCTTTCTGAGGTATGAGTACAGGAAAACCTACTTTGTAGATCAATATATACTAAATAAAATATGGAATTACGGCATAAAACACCCATACACAAATACTACACTGGGAACTACACAGCAATCCCCCCTTATCAATGGAGGATACATTCCAACACTCCCTGTGGGTGCCTGACACCGTGGATAGTACTGAACCCTATACAAACGATATTTTCTCCTATTCATACATACCTATTGTACATTTTAACCTACAAATTAGGCACCGTTAGAGATGAACAATAACTAATAATAAAACAACATAGCTATAACAATAGGCAGCAATAAAAGTTATGTGACTGTGGTCTCTCTCTCTCTCAAAATATCTAATTTACTCTACTTACATATTTTCAAATCTCTATTTACCGTGCATGACTGAAACCACAGAAAGAAAAACCACAGATAAGGGGGCAATACCGTATGTATACATGTACTTTATAGAGAGAAAAATCTTTTTTTTTTTTTTTTTTATTGCCTGTGGTCTTCCTTTGGTTTTTTTTTTTTTTAGATTGGAAAATATAGTTTATTTAGAAAGTACATTAGAGAGAGGAGAGGAGATATAAGAGAGAGAAAGGAGGTTCACTACCCAAGGTAGGGGAGTTGGCCAAAGCTTAGGAAAAAATGGCCTGGCCATAGCTCAAAAAACACATGGCCCGATGTAGTTTAGCATTTTTGTTGTATCCACAAAAATGTGAAGTGCAAAACTGAGTCTGTTCACTGAATCATCTCAACTAAAATATCTGGATAAGTAATAGTACCCGGTTTTATTTATTTATTTATTTATTTTGAGTCGGAGTCTCACTCCATCACCCAGACTGGAGTGCAGTGGCCGCTCCCGGCCACCGCAGCCTCGACCTGCTGGGCTCCAGCAATCTTTCCGCCTCGGCCTTCCAAGTAGCTGGAACTACAGGCGCGCGCTACCACGCCCGGCTCATTTTTTGAATTATTGTAGAGATGAGGTCTCGCCAAGTTGCCCAGGTGGGTCTCGAACCCGCGGGCTCAGGCAATCCACTCACCTCAGACTCCCCAAGCGAGGGATTACAGGCTGAGCCACCGAGCCCGGCTAGTACCTGGTTTTATAAACCAAATTCTCACAATACTTGCAACTCTGACCTACCCATCAGAGTAGAGTGCTTTTTTGTTTTTTGTTGGTGTTGTTTAAACCCATGGGTCTTAATGACTCCTATTCTTTTTTTTTTTTTGAGTTGGTGTCTCACTCTGTCACCCAGGCTGGAGTGCAGTGGCACACTTATGGCCACCCCTGAGTCGACCTGCTAGGCTCCGGCGATCCTTCCACCTCAACCTTCTAAGTAGCTGGAACTACAAGTGTGCGCTACCATGCCTGGCTAATTTTTGATTTATTGTAGAGATGAGGTCTTGCCAAGTTGCCCGGGCTGGTCGCAAACCCACAGGTTCAGGCAATCCACTCACCTCGGCCTCCCAAAGTGCTGGGATTACAGGCTGAGCAACTGAGCCCAGCCTATTTTTTTTTTATTGTAGAGATGAGGTCTCGCCAAATTGCCCGGGCTGGTCTCGTACCTCTGGGCTCAGGCAGTCCGCTCGCCTCGGCCTCCCAAAGTGCTGGGATTACAGGCTTATTTTCAATAGGAAGAAAATAATTGGCTTTGGTTGGGGAGAGTATTTCCCTGTGGTCCAAATTGATTGCTGGGGTGCTCACCTGTGTGATCCCCGCATCTTTCAGACCAGAAGGCTAAGGAGTCAGGAGGCTCAGTTCAACAAGCCCAGCACCTTCTCCATGATAAGCAGTTATGAGAACAGATGTGAGACACTAGCTATACAGACTGTGTGTAATTCTCCACCATTTACTCACATGATGGAAAATATTGTGGCTCCCGGCTCGATTACAAAACATAATGACTTCCTCAACCTGAAGTGATTTAATTCAGTGGTTCTCAATGTGTGGTCCTTGCATTCCTGATTCCCTTTTGAGGGGTTTGTGTGGTCAAAACTATTTTCTTGGCCGGGCGCAGTGGTTCAGCCTGTAATCCCCGTACTTTGGGAGGCAAGTGGATTGCCTGAGCCTGGGGGTTTAAGACCAGCCTGGGCAACTTGGTGAGATCTTGTCCCTACAATAAATCACAAAAATTAGCTGGGCGTGATGGCATGCCTCTGTAGTTCCAGCTACTTGGAAGACTGAGATGGAAGGATCGCCTGAGTCCAGCAGGTCGAGGCTGCGGTGGCTGTGAGTGTGCCACTGCAACTCCAGCCTGGGTGACAGAGTGAGACTCCAACTTCAAAAAAACAACAACAACTATTTTCTTAATAATAATAAGATGTCATTGCCTTTTGCACTGTGTTGACATTTGCGATGGGCAAAAAAAAAATAGTAGAGGAAAAACTCCTAGTACCTCAGCAGGAATCAGGGTGGTGGCCCCAAACAAAACTATTAGTGATGGTATTCTGCACCCCCCACCACTATCGGGAAAAAGAAAAGTCCAGTCTCACTTCAGAAGGACTTTGATGAAACAGTAACAATTATTAATGTAGACCTTTAAACACAGACCTCTTCTTTTTTTTGAGTTGGATTCTCACTCTTGTCGCCCAGGCTGGAGTGCAGTGGCACGCTCACGGCCACAGCAGCTATGACCTGCTTGGCTCAGGTGATCCTTCCACCTCAGTCTTCCAAGTAGCTGGATACAGACGCACGCCATCATGCCAGCTAATTTTTGTGATTAACCGTAGAGACGAGGTCTCACTAAGTTGCTCAGGCTTGTCTTGAACCCTCGGATTCAGGCAATCCTCTTGCCTTGGCCTCCCGAAGTGCTGGGATTACAGGCTGAGCCACCACGCCTGGCCAACACATACCTTTTTAATCTATGACCTAAGAGAAGATGCAAAAAGCACTTCTGCTTATATCAAAGAATTATGGTCATCTTCAGGATAGGCAGTTATACCACAGCTCAAGTCATAAGTTCAATGAGATGCTTTTTCCATTTTTACTCGAAAAACAGATGACAGACAAACCATAGTTATTCGGGTTTCAGTAACAGACATAGTCTCACAAATAAACAAGAGTAGCCTGTCATTTTAAGGAAAATAATAGTATTTTTTTCAAAAAGAAAATTTAAATGTTCAGGTACTATAATGTACACAAAAGTAGAGCTACTTATAGAGGACGCATGCATGTGACAATGTACACCAGACATATGAACTAACTTACGTGATTAGACATGCAAATGCATGTTCGCATCAATGAAGGTTCACAACTTGAAGGTTTGTATGTAGGGGACTTACAGTATAGGAATTCTGACAACAGAGAGGTTGAAAATAGCAGCTTTAATTAAACTTGAAATTGATTGACTATGGTTCCACACACAACTTTCATTATTAATATTCTCCATCTATCTCCATTGTACAAAGTACTGAATCAAAGATGTATTCTTTCGCTTAAACAGTCTAGATAGTTGTATCTTATGTGCTATGCTTCATGCAGTCTTGTTACCTCGAAGGAGACCCTGTTGTTTAACTTTGGGTCAGGGCAACAAGAAATAATTTAGAGATGCGTAAATCTCTGTGATTGTCTCCTAGGTCGAGATTCTGCCTCTCTGTTTACAGCTGTGTAATGCTCCATTGTATGAATGAATGCACTGACTATTCCATACCTATAAACATTGAGATAGTTTTGCTCACTTAATATCTGTGTATATGTTTGCTTGTGTACAACAAATATATACAAGTATAACTTTCAGGACCAAGGCACATAAGACAATCTCTCTTAGACTACAGTTGAATCAGAGAAAATTGCAAGTCAGGTTACTGAGGAATTGTAAAGAAGCAGCTGATGATATTGTGAAATATATATTTGGTCTTCATCCAGTTTCCTGGCATACAGCTCCTACAGTCCTTCAAATCTCCTGAGTGATAAGAGTATCTTCTGTATGCAAATGAGTCAACTGATGGTTGGGGATGCCAGATAGAGGGATGAGGCTGAGGATAAGTGGGCAGGGCTTTCAGCCTCACCCCCAACCTCTGGGAAGGGAAGGGACTAAAGGTTGAGTTGACCACCCATGGCCAATGGTGTAATCAAACATGCCCACATAATGAACCTTCCATAAAAAACCCAAAGGACAGGGTTGGGATGGGCTTCCAGATAGCTTACACGTGGGGGTTTCTGGAGGGTAGTGTACCCAAAAAGGGCCCAGAAGCTTGGTGTCCCTTCGCACATGCCTAGCCCTAGGCACCACTTCCACCTGGCTGTTCATTGTAATATTTTCAAAATGGATGAGTAAACATAAGTAAGGTGTTGCCGGGGTTCTGTGAGCTGCTCCCGCAAATTAATGGAACCCGAGGGGGTGGCTGTGGGAACCCCCACGTTATAGCGTGTTGGTCAGAAGTCTAGGTGACTACCTCCCGCTTGCGACTGACCTCTGAAGTGGGGGGTGGAGGACAGTCTTGTGGGACTGAGCCCACCCCCTGTGGGATCTGACTCTAACTCCAGGTAGACAGAGTCAGAATTGAATTAAATGAGAGGACACCCAGCTGGTGTTTCCTAGCAAATCATCTGCAGAACAGCTTGGTATGTGGGGGGAAACCCACACATCTGGGATCACAGAAGTGTTTTCTGTCGTGAGAGCCTAGGAGGAGAAAAATAGTGCGGTTTTTGCCAGTGCCTGTATCGTACAAAGCTCTGTTGTTGGTAGCACTTAGCTCAGTTGCTAGCTGCTAGATGGCTCCAGGAGAGGTGCTGTTGCTCTTTTCTTGCAAGAGAGTGGAAAGAAAACAAAGAGTGTAGCGGGCGTGGTGGTGTGCCTCTGTAGTTCCAGCTACTTGAGAGGCTGAGGTGGAAGGATCGCCTGAGCCCAGGAGGTTGAGGCTGCAGTGGCCGTGAGTGTGCCGCTGCACCTGGGCCACAAGAGTGAGACTCCAACTCAAAAAGAAAAAAAAAAAAAACAAAAACCCGTGGAAAATCTACTTAATCTGACCAGGAAAAAAAATTCAGACTTTGTGCTTCTGGTTCTTGGAATATTTTCTGTCCATTTTTGTTGGGAGGGAGAATCGACAGATAAGAGAGATGGAGTAAGGCTGTGCCTTTGCCTTGTGGTAGTTTATTTCTTATGCTGGGGGAGAAGGAGAAACTCTCGGGGTGGTTCGTGAGTACTCAGAAAATGATGACAGTCATAAGATGAGCTTGGGTGGCCGCCTGAGAGGAGGGAAAAAACCAGGAAACAGGGCGGGTTCTCCTGGCCTGAATTCTGTCGGCCGACACCATTATTTTTGTTTTGTTTTTTTTGAGTCAGATTCCCACTCCGTCGCCCAGACTGGAGTGCAGTGGCCGCTCCCGGCCACTGCAGCCTCGACCTGCTGGGCTCCGGCGATCCTTCCGCCTCAGCCTTCCGAGTAGCTGGAACCACAGGCGCGCGCTACCACGCCTGGCTGATTTTTGATTTATTGTAGAGATGAGGTCTCGCCAAGTTGCCCGGGCAGGTCTCGAACCCATGGGCTCTGGCAATCCACTCACCTCAGCCTCCCAAAGCATGGGATTACAGGCTGAGCCACTGAGCCCGGCTCGATACCATTATTTGAGCTCTCTGGGCCTCAGTTTCCTTATCTGTGGAATTTATCTGTGTCTTCCTTTTTTTCCCCCATCAGATTTCTTTTTTTTTTTTTTTCTGAGTCATTTTCTCACTCTGTCACCCAGACTGGAGTGCAGTGGCCGCTCCCGGCCACCCCAGCCTCGACCTGCTGGACTCCGGCGATCCTTCCGCCTCAGCCTTCCAAGTAGCTGGAACTACAGGCGCGCTACCACGCCCGGCTAATTTTTGATTTATTGTAGAGATGAGGTCTCACCAAGTTGCCCAGGCGGGTCTCGAACCCGCGGGCTCAGGCCATCCACTCACCTCCCAAGGCGCGGTATGACAGGCTGAGCCACCGAGCCCGCCCCCGTCAGATTTCTTACGCCACCTCAATTGTCATTGGCCTTCAACCTTCTGAAATTTGGCTCTATTCCCACGACTCCATTGAAATGAATTTCAGAAGTCACCGACATCCACCAAGTTGTCACATTCAGTGGACTCTTAGCAGCCTCTGCCAGAACTCCCTGAAAATGTTAGTCCCTGGCCTCACCGCCCTCCTCCCGGCAGCTTCTCATCCTTCCTTGAGACTGCCTTCTTAGCGTCTCTGTGGACAGGCCTCCCGACCCCCGCTCCCCCGCCTGCCTTCTAAACCCCAGAGGCTCCTGTAACTTGACCTCTGACCTGCTCCTTACAGCCCACATGCTGTCTTGCTCGGCCTCCCTCGCCCTCCTGGTTTATTTATTTGCTTTTTGGCTCTTCTGGGTTTTTACTTACCATTGGTTAATGGCCTGACGTGCATACCACCAGCTCGAACCTTCTCCCTGAATCTCACGTTGGTACAGACTTGGGATGTTTTTCTATTTGGATGGCTGTCCCCAAACTGCTTCTGTGTCAGTGAGACAAAACTGAGTTTATTCTCCACCACAGACTTGTTTTCTCTTCCTATTTCCCCGATGATGGCACCTTTTGATGATCCAAGCCAGAAAGATGGAATTATCTTAGGCTCATCCCTAATACCCAGTTATCCACCATCATTTCTACTGATTTTACATCTGGAAAAAGTCTTGAAACTGACACTCTCCTTCCACGCCTCCTTCCGCCCTCCTTCATAACGTGCATCCCGTAGCAGGCCAGGTTCCCCAGAAGCAGTATCTGAGCTTCACTGAGAAAGCGCCTTCATTGTGGAAGCACAGAGATGGGACAGGGCAAAAGGAAACTCAGCCAGGTGTGTGGTTCAGGTTGTGTCCCAGCCTGATCCTACACAGTACTCTTTTTTTTTTTTTTCTGAGTAGGAGTCTCACTCTGTCACCCAAGCTTGAGTGCAGTGGCATGCTCACAGCCATCACAGCCTCAACTGGCTGGGCTCAAGCGATCCTTTCGCCTCCGCCTTCCAAGTAGCTGAAACCACAGTCGTATGCCATCATGCCTGGCTGATTTTTTGATGTATTGTAGAGACGAAGTCTCGCCATGTTGCCCAGGCTGGTCTCGAACCCCTGGACTCAGGCAATCTTCTCTCCTCGGCCTCCCAAATTGCTGAGATTGTAGGCATGAGCCACCACACCTGACCTGCGCAGTGCTCCTGAGCAGAGATTACCCCCATTTGTCCCGACTCGAGGAAGAGAGCTGAGCTTCACACCCCATAATCTCGGCTGCTGCTAAGGACATCCCAGCACGAGCCAAGCAGCTCCAGTACCCAAGAGCTGTCCACACAGAACAGTACTGGGAGCCCAAAGGACCCAAGGGCCTCTGGGTGGGGCCCCAGCAGCATCTCTTGCCTCTGAACTGAGCCTTTGCTGGATGTCTATGCTTGGGGCAAATCTGTCCGCCAGAATCAAGGCACCAACCATGCCAGTCTCACACTTAAACCCCTTCAATGACTTTCAATCTCCTAGCAGCTCTCAGTTCAGAGGGCTGAGCCCGTGCCGGGTTATGCAAAGATTTGCACATAGATTAGGAAAAATCGTTTATTTAGAAAGTAGATTAGAAAAGAGTAGATACACTTCTCAAGGGACAGAAGGAGCCAGATGCCCGAAGGAATTGTGGCGGCGAATGCTTGAGGTTGAAGGCTTTTAAAGCTTCCTTTTAGGGGCAGGCCTGCATTCACAGGTGCTGATGTCATGGTGATGGGGTCTGGTGGATGGGTGGGTCAGTCCCGAGCTCGTAGACAAGGGTGGGCAGGTAGCTGGATGGGTGGGTCAGCTACGTGTGGTTAATCACATAGATGAGGAGTGCTGGGCGGGTAGCTGAAAGACAAACTCTTGGGAGATGGTAATCTCAATGTCCTGTGACTCGCCCAGGGTTCCAGGAAAGGATTATTGTCATGTATGAGCTCAAGGAGACCACAGAAATCCCATCCTGGGCTCTGCCTTTCACTTCTTTCTACATCCTGCTATGTGCTAGAATTGTACAGAGTCCATGTTAAAATACTATTATCTTCTCCTGAAGATATACAGTGCATACTGGCTCTTTAAAGGCTCTGGGAAGTCCTGCATAAAAAAAAAAAAAAAAAAAAACCTGCTAGGTTTCTTTCATTTGGGAATTGCAGACCTATTTGACCTTAACCTAGAGTGTTTGCTCCTGTGTATCTTGTGTGAGGAACCTCTTATACGCTGCTGTCTGGCAGATTTGCATGGAAACACTGGCCTACAGGACAAAAGCTCCTTGGCATGGCTTGTAAGGTTCACTCTAGCTCCGATCTAGACCTTGAAGTGTTCCGGAGGCCTTTGTGTCCCCTTTCGTGCTGTTTGACTACCTCTTGCCTGTCTGTCAAGACTCAGGTCAGATAGCGTTTCTTCCAGGAAGCCTTCCTGGGACACTGTATTAGTCAGGGTTCACTAGGAAACAGAACCAACAGGATGTGTGTGTGTGTGTGTGTGTGTGTGTGTGTGTATACACGGTCATGTATCATATAATAACGTTTCATTCAACAAGAGATTCATGACAGTGGTCCCTTAAGATTATAATACCATATTTTGGCCAGTCTCAGTGGCTTAGCCTGTCATCCCAGCACTTTGGGAAGCCGAGGTGTGTGGATTGCCTGAGCCCACGGGTTCGAGACCAGCCTGGACAGCTCAGCAAGACCTCGTCTCTACAATAAATCAAAAATTAGCTGGGCATGGTAGCGCGTGCCTATGGTTCGGGCTGCTTGGAAGGCTGAGATGGAAGGATCGCTGGAGCCCAGCAGGTGGACGCTGGAGTGGCCATGAGTGTGCCACGGCACTCCAGCCTGGGCAACAGAGTGAGACTCTAACTAAAAAAAAATAAAAAATAAAATAATGATAATAATACCATATTTTTATGGTACCCTTTCTATGTTTAGGTATATTTTGATATACAAACATTTACCATTGTGTTACAATTGCCTGCAGTATTCACTGTGACAACATGCTGTACAGATCTGTAGCCTGGGAACGACAGGCCATACCATTCAGCCTAGGTGTGTAGTAGGCTCTATCATCTAGGTGTGTGTAAGTACGCTTCATAAGGACACATCTCTCAGAACAGAGCCCTGTTGTTAAGTATAAGCATTGCAAGACTGGTGTGTGTGTGTGTGTGTGTGTGAACACATATGGGAAGAGAGGTTTACCATATGGAATTGGCTTGTGTGATTATGAAAGCTGACAAGTCCCTCAGGACTGTAGGGTAAGTCAGCTGGAGACCCAGGTCCTAGTCATTCTGGTCCTAGTCCGAAGGCCCGATAACCAGAAGAGCTGCAAACACTGGTGGGCTCAAGACCTAGGAAAAGCTGATGTTTCCATCTGAGTCTGAAAGCAGGAGAAAAAAACCAAAAACAGTGTTTCAGCTTGAAGGTAGTTAGGCAGAAATGATTCTGTCTTACGGTGGGTAATGTCAGTTTTCTGTTCTATTCCAGCCTTCAGCTGACTGGACAAGGCCCACCCATCTTGTGGAGGGCAAACCTGCTTTACTCGGTCAGTCAATTCAAATGTGAATTTCATCCAGACACACCAGAATGTTTGCCCAAACATCTAGGCACCCGCTGGCCCAGTCACGTTGACACATAAAATTAACCATCACAGACTCTCAGGCTGGGCCAGTGCTTTTTCTGTGCTCCCATCACTTTCTACATATACTGTTCCACATTTTTTTCACTATCATCTTAACCATTTCTTACCTACTGGGCTCATCCTTCCGCCTCAGCCTTCCAGGTAGCTGGAACTATAGGCATGTGCTACCACACCTGACTTATATTATTTTTTTTATTTATTGTAGAGACGAGGTCTCGCCAAGTTGCCCAGGCTGGTCTCGGACCCCTGAATTTAGGCAATCCTCTCACCTCGGTCTCCCAAAGTGCTGGGATTACAGGCTTGAGCCATCACACCTGTCTTAACCATTTTTAAGTTTATACTTTGGTAGTGTTAAGTATATTCACATCACTGAGCAACTAGTCTCCAAAACTTTCTTTCATTTTACAAAAATGAAACTGTATCCAGTGAACACAACGCCCCATTCTCTCCTCCCCTCAGGCCCTGGAAAGTACCATCCTACTTTCTGGCTCTACAGATTTAATTATTCCATGAATCTCTCTTTTTGTGCCTGGCCTCTTTTGCTCAGCATAATGACCTCAAAATGTATCCCTATTGTAACATATGTCAGAATTTCCTTCCTTTCTAAGCCTGCATAATATTCTGCGGTATAGATAGACCACGTTTTGTTTATCCATTTGTCTGTCCATGGACGCTTGGGTTGCTTCCTGCTTTTGGCTATTGTGAATAATGCTGCTGTGAACAAGGGTGTGTAAACATCTCTTTGAGATCTTGATTTCAATTCTTTTAGATGTATACCTAGAAGGGGGGGGTATACTTTATATATCTTAATTCTGACTACACTGACTACACCGGGCTCTGGTGATCCTTCCGTCTTAGCCTTCCAAGTAGCTGGAACTACAGGTGTGTACTACTGTGCCTGGCTAATTTTTTATTTATTGTGGAGATGAGGTCTTGCCAAGTTGCCTGGGCTGGTCT
>CAUYQG010111533.1:0-23133 GCA_963574415.1 Tarsius wallacei | reverse complement strand
TTGGGAGGCTGAGGTGAGTGGAATTGCCTGAGCCCGCGGGTTCGAGACCCGCCTGGGCAGGCGAAACCTCATCTCTACAATAAATCAAAAAATCAGCCGGGCGTGGTAGCGCGCGCCTGTAGTTCCGGCTACTCGGAAGGCCGAGGCGGAAGGATCGCCGGAGCCCAGCAAGTCGAGGCTGCGGTGGCCGGGAGCGGCCACTGCACTCCAGTCTGGGCGACAGAGTGAGACTCCAACTCAAAAAAAAAAAAAAAAAAACAGAGATAGGATGCCACCGAAGAGAAGGTAGCACAGTCTCCGACAGCACAGAACGACCTTGAGTTAGTAAATCACAGGGTGTTCAACAGATGTTGAGTACCACTATTTTCCCCAAGATTTCACTTTATTTTATTTTTCTGAGTCGGAGTCTCACTTTGTCGCCCAGACTGGAGTGCCCTGGCACATCATGGCTCCATGCAGCCTCGACCTCCCAGGCTCAGGCAATCCCTCTGCCTCAGTCTCCTGAGTAGCTGGACACACGCCCCCATGCCTAGTTAAGTTTTTGGTTTTTTTGTAGAGATGATGTCTTACCATGTTGCCCAGGCTTGTCTTGAACTCCTGGGCTCAAGCAGTCCTTTCACCGCGGCCTCCCAAAGTGCTGGAATTACAGGCATGCGCCACTGCACCTGGCTTAAAATTTTAAAATATCTCAATGCCCCCCTGTGAGTTTGTTGCATCACCCGGGGGCACCTTAGTGCTCAGTGTGGGAACTGGAGGTCTGAACAATTTGCACAGGCACCTGGTCAAGAGTCTTGAGTTCCAGAGAATGTAATTAAAAACCCGAACATTTTTTAGATCAAATCAGACCTTCTAGATATTTCTGTATTTTGTGTGAGGCAGATTTATTTATTCAACTGGGAAGGACCCCCACTGCATAATATATCTAAATTTAAACTATACTCTCTGACCAGAAGCAAATTAACAAGTGATTGGGGTTCAATCAACACCAGCATCGCCCTGCAGCATGTCTTGCCTCTGCCATACTGAAGAGGTAGGATTTAAGTTTTACATGTTCTTCCTTTTCTGTTATTTCTCTGTAGTCTTTGTAGTACCGGTGTGAAAGGGTATCTAATGTCTTTGTGTCACCAAAGGCCTATTTATTCTGACAAACTGATCAACCTCCAGGGTGTTCCTCTACCATGAAACTGATTTTATATCTCATCCCCTAGCTAATAAGATGTGAAGGGTTTTCCTGTCACGCCAGAAAGCAGCAGGGGGATCCCACAGCCAGCTCTCCATGACTGAGTCTTACAGTTACATATTTTTTTCAACAGAGCGATGGGTGTGAGGCAAACCTAAAGACCAGCAGATACATTTTTTTAAATTAAGAGGAAGCCCTAGGACTCAACTCACAATTCACTGGATTTCCATTTAGTTCAGAGAAAATAAAGTGTCAGAAACTACAACCTGACACACACAAGCTCTCCCACCCACCTGAACCTTTCAATGAAGTTTACATCCCACAAAATTTGAGTTCAGTCTCTGCTGTGAAAAGGAATAAAAACAGAATACATTGGAAGTGCCAACTTGAAAATTAATTGTGGCAAAACTCTGTAGAAGAGGCCATTTTCTTATAGAATCTTTTCCCTTTTTTGTCTCTTATGTCCTAAGATTAATATATTTTTCAAATGACTTTTTAAAACAAGAAACTGGGCACAGGGAAAGAGAAAAGTCTGTGTGCGTGTGAAGGAGACAGCGTGAAGGAAAAACTGTCTTAGGCAAAACATTCTTTTTGTTTGTTTGTTTTTGAGTTGGAGTCTCATTCCGTCGCCCAGGCTGGAGTGCAGTGGCACACTCACAGCCACCGTAGCCTCGACCTGCGGGCTCAGGCGATCCTTTCACCTTAGCCTTCCAAGTAACTGGAACTACAGGCACACACTACCATGCCCGGCTAATTTTTGATTTATTGTAGAGATGAGGTCTCACCAAGTTGCCCAGGCAGGTCTCGAACCCACGGGCTCAGGCAATCCACTCACCTTAGCCTCCCAAAGCGCTGGGATTCTAGGCTGAGCCACCGAGCCTGGCGGTAAAACATTCTTTTTGAGGCAAGAAGGAATGGTGATCTATTTGGGGACAGAGTTGGTTTTATGAGGGGAACCCAAAAATCCCAAATTGTCTTTTTTTTTTTTTTTTTTGGAGGGCAGGCCCCTTTTAGTACAGGCTTCTCCCACTAGGTAAGTGTTCTAGGAACCCATCAGCATCAGTGTACCAGTTAGCATTGTTGTGAGAGGCTGAATTCGGCTTCAGTGGATTACTTTTTAGAGATTCTTTCAACATGTTTGTCCATTACATGATGGGTGATTTACAAGTGCACCTGCCCATGCTGCACTGCGTGTTCAACAGTTTGTGACACAAAATGGCATGACTCCCATGCCCCACTCTCCCTATTCACCCTATCTCGCCCCGAGTGCCTTTTTTTGTTTGTTTGTTTCCCCGATGAAAATAGTCTTCAAAGAAAAATGTTTTGCTGATGTGAAAGAGGGGAAACAAAAAATAGCAGAAGCTCTAAAAGGCATCAAAACAGACGAGTTCAAAAACTGTTTTGAGCAGTGGAAAAGGTGTCTCAATCAGTGTACTTCATCAAACAGAGAATACTTTGTAGGTGACTGAAGTTTAAACATGTAAGAATAAATACACAATTTTTAATAAATAAATTCCAAGGGTTTTGGGGGGGTCCCTCTCATGTATCCTATTTGTTTTTGTTTTTCAGTTTAAATCAGCCTTGTCTTAGGCAAAACTGGGCTAAATTTTTGGCTTATGCTGTAGAATATTAGTCTGAGAACTTTTAAGCCTCTGAAAAGCTTTTGATTCTTCTAGACATTTGTTGTTATTACTGGATCAGTGCTTTAATGCTGTCTAAAAACCACCCCAAACTTAGTGATATAAAACAGCAACAATCCACTTGTAACATGACCCAGTCACACAACTAGCAATTCACCACAGCTTTTGTTGAGGCCAAGGTCTTAGTTCCTCTCTATGGGGGCATCTCCGCGGGATGTTGGGCTCCCTCACCGCTTGGTGACTGGGCTTCACAAGCAAACATCCCAGCAGGAAATGGAAACTGCCAGAGTCTTAAAGCCTGGACTTACAAAGTGGCAAATCATCACTTGCACCATATTCTTTTATTTTTAATGTGGGGTACAGTTCAGGGTTAAGTACATAAGTGGTCATCTTACAGGTAAAGTGTGAGTACCCTTATTGATGTACCTGGCAGTGTCCCACTACTGCCAGCCACTTTCTAATAGTATTATGATAAATGTTCAGGATCTACTCATGAGTGAAGACACTTGGTACTCAGATCCTGGGTTTCTGTGATAAATCATTGAGTATTATAGACTCTAATTCCATCCAGTTTGCTGCAAAGTTCATAATTTTGTTTTTCTTTATGGCTGTGTAATATTCCATCATGTAAATATACCATATTTTCTTTATCTGGTCCGCTTTCGATGGGCAGCATGGTTGGTTCCATGTT
Source organism: Tarsius wallacei (assembly GCA_963574415.1). Lineage (NCBI taxonomy): Eukaryota > Metazoa > Chordata > Mammalia > Primates > Tarsiidae > Tarsius > Tarsius wallacei. The sequence goes on along the minus strand of CAUYQG010111533.1, from coordinate 19,622 downwards.
TTTGCTATTGTGAATAATGCTGCAATAATCTTATGTGTGCCTGCACCATATTTCATATTCAAATGGTCAAATAGTCACCACATCTGGGTTTCTGTGGAAGAGACATAAAGCCTGTCTCTCAATAGGAAGCATCTATGCTCCAAGACCACCACCATCATCCACACCCCGTACTCATGGGTGACACGCTCTTCTCTGCTGAAACATGTTCTCTGAATACAGTTTCTGCTTTGGGAAATATTATACCCCCACCCTGGGAGAACTAGTTACAGAAATGTGCATGGAAGGGAACCAGTTTTCTAGTGAAGAAACACTTTCCTCAACTGTGAAATGAGGTAGAGGAAAAACAGTCCCTGGCTGGCTTCATTTCCTGTAAGTTGAGAACACATCGCATGCCAGGCGTAGTTGCAGCCACATAGCATGTCTATCTCACCCACCTCTCACACTGGTCATGTGAGATCATTATCATTGTTATCTTGGTTTTCAGAGGGGGATAACTGAGGCACAGAAACCAAGGTGGCTTTCCCAAGGTGTTTCAGGTGGTGGGTGATGGGACGATGCCTTCTGTTCAGTGTGACCCACTGCAGACCCACACCTTCAGCCATGGCAGCAACATGTGGAGCACAGGCGGTGACAATGAAAATGGGAAGTGCTTTCTGGAAAGGTCCAATAATTCCAGACAGCCTTGACCGAGCCTCGCTGGCATTCACTCTTTCAGCTTTCTTTGTAAGATGAAAAGTGATAGGCAGTTGGTCCCTTGGGTATCTTCCGTTCCATGGTATATGAACGCTGAGGAGCGCTACTGCCCAGTGAGAAGACCACTGCAGCCCCGGGGCTGCCATAACAGAGGACCACAGACCAGGGGGCTTAAAGCAACAGGGATTATTTCTCACAGTTCTGGAGGCCAGAAGTCCAAGATCAAGATCTTGAAAAATGTGGTTTCTCCAGAGGCCTCTCTCCTTGCTTGCTGATGGCCGCCTTCTCACTGTGTCATCACGTTGTCATCCCTCATTCTGTGCATCTGTGTCCTAATCTCTCTGTATAAGAACACTAGTCAGACTGGATAAGGCCTACCCTTAACAACCTCACTTTACCCTACCACTTTAAAGGCCCTGTCTCCAAATACAGTCACATTCTTGGGCACTGCTTCAACAAATGAATTTTGGAGGGAAGAATTCAACCCACAACAACACATTTCTCCTTTTCATAAAAAGGCTTTTAATACAAAAATAAGTTCATCGACATGGACATATAAATCTTCTGTGCATGTAAACAAATACTGAATGTGAAATTCCTAAATGGAGTTGTTTTCCTCATCTTCTAATACTTTGCTGCAGGTATTTCTTTGCATAGCTATGTCTTCCGCTAGACTGGAAACGTCTTGAAGAAAGGAAATGTGACCCATCATTCATCTTTGTAACCTCATTACAATGCTTGGAACATTCTCTAGTAAAGAGTGAATAACCCCATCAAACTATAACTTAATTTCTCTTTGCAAAAGTATGCTGGCATAGAAAGCATCACACAAGTCAGAGGAATGAATATACCAAGTTTGGAAAAGGAAAAACGCGCCATGGCCGAGCACAGCCAAATGTTTCTGATTAACGACGTTGCTCTCTTGCAGTTTGTCTTCTGCCGGGAGTGTAAGGAGACGTACCATGAAGGGGAATGCAGCGCCCTCCTCGAAGCCTCAGGAACAGCTGCTCAGGTACAGAATTCTGGCTGTAGCTAGTAAAATGTCACATAGGCATAGTAATTCAGTTCCTGGGAATCTCTCTCCAGGGGATGACTAGTGCATCTTATAGGCTGAATCGTGTCCCCTCCTCCAGAATTTGTATGTTGAAGTTCTAACCCTCTGTGTCTCAGAATGTCCACATCCTTGTCAACATTTGTTATTTTCTGTTTTGTTTTTTGTGGTTTTTTTGAGTTGGAGTCTCACTCTGTCGCCCAGACTGGAGTGCAGTGGCATGCTCCCAGCCACCGCAGCCTCGACTGCTGGGCTCCAGCGATCCTTCCGCCTCAGCCTTCCAAGTAGCTGGAACTACAGGCGCGTGCTACCACGCCCGGCTAATTTTTTGATTTATTGTAGAGATGAGGTCTTGCCAAGTTGCCCAGGCAGGTCTCGAACCCGCGGGCTCGGGCAATCCACTCACCTCAGCCTCCCAAGGGCGTGGGATTACAGGCTGAGCCACCGAGCCCGGCTTGTTTTATTTTTAATAGAAGCCCTCCTAATGGGTATGAGGTAGTATTCCAGTTACTATGTTAATCTTTGCCTATTATCTGCAGTGTTTTGACCCTAAATGTTTAATGTAATTACTGACGTGATTGCAAAGCAAGGCTCAGGACCACTGCTGGGGACTAGAGCTGTTTCCTGGAGGTTCTCTCTGAAAAAGAAGGAAGCAGACTGGTAGCTGACAGCCATGGAGTGGGGCTCTGGCTTCTCCCAGACCCACTCCCTCTTTGGGGTAAAATGTAGATTTCCCAATGGCCATTCCGGTGCTTCCAGATCTTTTTTCCCCGGGTGAGTATGGCCCTATTCCATGAGAAGGCACATTAGCATAACCAGAAGGAGTCATTAGAGGGGAGGTCAAACAATGTAACAATCTCTAAACCAAAGACATCAATGCCATCTCTACTTATATTTTTTAATGCCCTCATTTAGAATCTTTAGTGAAAACAATCTCCATGAATGACATGTACAGAAGTATTCTATTATGCAAGATATCATTGTTTTTTTAAGCAATATCATGCCTATGCTAAATAGTACTTCAGTCCTGATTAAGTGAAGAACCTGTTTACTGAGACTTGATCTCTGAGGCACTATCCTAGGTTTCGGGAAATGCAAATATGTTTTCTTGTATATTAATTATGATTGACCAGACCTTAGGAGAAAGAGTAAAAACGTCATCACAGTTAATGGAATTGCTTGTTATTTATCTCTTGATGTAGATGTTAGCAAAGGCTTAAATGCTAAATCTATGTGGCTAAATCTGTTAGTCATTGTATCGATACAAGCCTAGCAAATAGAGAAAGCCCAGAACATTTTAATTTTACAGTAGAGAATTCTAAAGATCCTGCAACTCTAAAATCAGAGTACAGAGAAGTGCATCCCTATGTGGCATTCTGCATGCATGTTTACCCAATATTAGCATAACTAAATAATGTCGCTGGTGAATTCAGGTCTTCCCATCAACTCTTGCATGGTCGACCATGAGTACTTTGGGAGATTTAGTACTGAGCTGTTACTTCCATAGCAGAGGCAGCAATCACTCTTCCTGTTGGTTTTATTTTTGCTCAGGGACATTCACTGCAAGCTCACTAGGTACAGACAGCAGGAGTAATAATAGCCCTAGACCTAGCCCTGCCTCCAGATCACTGTAGGGAGGAGAGGAAGCCTGAGGCTCTGGGAAATGGAGTTCGTCTAGCAATTTACATCCATATGCTCTTATGACTGCACACAAAGACAAAGGCTTCCAAGAAGCGGACATCTACATTGGAAACAGTAGCCATCAGGGGAAGAAGAGTGGTATTAACCTAAAGCTGTCCAGGCACCTGACTCTCCGCAAAACCCCATTCATTCTTCATTCAAGGGGAACCATCCAACCTTGTTGTTAAACACTGAGGTAGCCCTGACCTGACATAGTTGCTCACGCCTGTAATTCCAGCACTTTGGGAGGCTGAGACAGGAAGATCGCTTGAGGCCAAGAGTTTGAGACCAGCCTGGGCAATATAGCAAGATCCCATCTATACAAAAAAAAATTTGAAAATTAGCCAGCTGTGGTGGCATGTGCCTGTTGTCCCAGGTTCTCTGAAGGTTGAGCCAGGAGGATCACTTGAGTCCAGGAATTCAGCCACAGTAAGTTATGATGGTGCCACTGCTCTCTAGCCGGTGTGACAGAGTGAGACCCTGTCTTTAAAAATTATAAGTTTTTTTTTTTTTAAAGATTTAGGTAGCCCAATTTTTTAAAGTCATTAAAACCTTAATACTGAAGTCGAGGCTGGGCATGGTGGTTCAAGCCTGTAATCCCAACACTTTGGGAGGCCGATGCAAGAGGATTGCCTGTGCTCAGAGGTCCGAGACCAGCCTGGGCAACTTGGTGAGACCTCATCTCTACAATAAATCAAAAAATTAGCCGGGTATGGTGGCGCATGCCTGTAGTCCTAGCTGAGCATGGTAGCACACACCTGTAGTTTCAGCTGCTTGGAAGACTGAAGCAGAAGGATCACCTGAGGTCGAGGCTGCAGTAGCCATGATCGTGGCACTGCCAACTTGGATGACAGAGTGAGACTTCAACAAGGAAGGAAGGAAGGGAGGAAGGAAGGGAGAAAGTAAGTTATTTTGTTCATTCCACAGATGTGTATTAAACACCAACGATATGTTAGGCATTACTCTAGGCCCTCGGAAGAAAGAGCGAGATACTGTCTCTGCTCCCATGGAGTTTCTGTGACTTCATTAGTTTACATAGATGATCCATCTGATAGATATTCTGAGGGGGTTTAGTTAATCCAGGCCTGGATTATCCAAGAAAGAACTCAGGACGAAGTGGTCCTGCAGCTGGACCTCCCTGAAATGAGACTTCTTCTGTTTCTAGCTCTTGGTCACAGGGCCAGCCTCCCAGTTTTCTTATTTGAAAAAAAAGTAGGCCGGGCACGGTGGCTCATGCCTGTAATCCCAACACTTTGAGAGGTCGAGGTGGGAGGATCGCTTGAGCCCAGGAGTTGGAGACTAACCTGAGCAAGACAGAGAGACCTCATCTTCACCAAAACACACACACACACACACACACACACACACAATTAGCCAGGTATGGTGACGCACACCAGCTACTCGGGACTTCACAGACCTGAGGCCTTTGAGAGGACACTGCACATCTAACAGTAAAGACCTAATGGCAGCACTCCCTGGAACTGAAGGCTCTGGGTATGTCCTCATATCTGAATTTTGATGATGCTAACAAAACACCCTTCTTTCTCTGTGTTTTCCTTTCAATTCCATTCACCTGCAGGGGTTTAGCTTTGAGCCACAAGCATCCTTACCCTGTTCTTCCCCAGAGCTGTGGGTTTCCCACTCTTGGCCATCATGTTCTTCAGCCAGGCAAGCCCATTGTCCTTGGGTCCCAATCAGTTTTTCCTGTCCATTAGAATGCTTGACCCAAAGCTGAATGCATTTTTTGGTGAATGCATTAATTTTTTTAAAGCAAACTCAAAATTGGTTTTCAATTGGTTTTAAAATATTAAACAAGCTTTGGGTTGCAACTGCTGGGAGTTTGGCAAGGCGGTGACAGAAGATCAATCCATCACCAGCTAACAAGGGGCCAATCTCATCTGCTTTCCTTGCTCCCCTCCCTTGTTCTGGTTCCTTCCACATATTCCCCCCGGTGGCTTTCTAATAACAAAACACTTGCTCTTACAAACCACATCCATTGATTCATTCCCCCAGTGGTTCTAAGTAGTTGATGTGACTCTCCCCATACAACAGGAGGGCAGACTGAGACTCCCAAAGTTTTAGTGGTGCTATCTAAAGCCATGAAGGAGATCAATTTCAGTGGGTGCACTTGGTCTAAGTAGTTTGGGAGTGGCAACTACTCTCTATAATTAATATATTGCAGTGTCTAAGGGGAATATGCCCAGCCCTGCTTACCAATCTCCTACTCAATCTTCAAGACCCAGATCACCTGTCACCTCCTCCATGAAGTTGTCTGCCCACCCTGCCACCTCCTCCAAGTGTGTACACCTCAACTGTGCATAGTTCTGTTATACACTCATCACACTGGAATTTTGTGTCCCTGACTCTTCACTAAAAGTCTGGGCTTTGTTAGTGCAGGGTTTCTATTTGCTATATTATTATATCTCCTCCAGAGCCTGGTATACAGTAGGTACTCATTAATTTTTTTTTTTTTTTTTGAATCAAGATCTCACTCTGTCAACCAGGCTGGTGTGCAGTGGCACTATCAGAGCTCATGGCAACCTTGACCTCCTGGGCTCAAGGGATCCTCTCACTTCAGCCTAGTAGCTGGGACTACAGATATACACCACCACACCAGACTAATTTCCCCAGGCTATTTTTTAAATTTTTTGCAGAGACGAGGTCTCACCGTTGCCCAGGCTGGTCTTGAACTCCTGGACTCAAGCAGTCCTCCTGCCTTGGTCTCCCAAATTGCTGGAATTACAGACGTGAGCCACTGCACCTGGCCTTGTTAAATGTTTGTTGAATAAATGCCAACTCCCTCCTTTATCCCCACACCTCCTTCCTCATGACGAAGCTGGACAGCACTCAAAAGGAATGGCAGTAGCTTCAGGGCCGGCCTTTGCCTCGGTAATCTTTGAAATCATAAGAGAAAATAAGATTCCCACAGTAAACCTCGGTTCCCTCCATCTGCCTCCTAAATTAGAAAGAAAAAGCCTCTATTTTGCCTGGGATAAAAATAATCACGTACACTTGTATGGCACTTGTGCACAAAGCGCTTTCAAATCTACCATCTTGTTTTGAGCCTCATCTCAACTCTTTGTGATAGACTTCGATTATGGGCAACCTACAGGGAGAAGGAGTAGCCCGCCTGGCGCAGAGAGCTCATTATCCCCAGGTCAGAATTTTACCCAGGTCTTGGGACACTGCATCAGCCAACACTCCAAGTATGTACACATCAACTGTGTGTAGTTCTGTCATATGCTCATCACATTGGAATTTTGTGTCCCTGACTCTTCGCTAAAAATCTGGACCTTGTTAATGCAGAGTTTCTATCTGCTGCATTATTATATCTCCTCCAGTGCCTGGCGTACAGTAGGTACTCATTATTATTATTTGTTTAAACCCCCTGGCACCAGGCAGGGGTTGCTGACTTGAAGTGTAACCACCTCTTAGTGAGTAGTGCCCATCTCCCAGTGCTCTCCAATTGCATCCTACAAGGCTGCTCCATCACCTGTATCCAGTCAACCTGTATCTGAGAAGGATATGTGATAGGACCAGGGTACCCCATGGTCATGTGAAGTGGGTGTCTCAGGTCTAATCTGGTGTTGTGCAGGATCCTGACAAGAAAGGCAAACCCATACCCAGAATAGGCAGCATCCACGCAGAGCAGGGCTCAAGGCTCCAGGTGCCACGAATGCAGCAGGGAAACAGGTGATCCGCAGACCCTGGCAGTGAATAGAACATGGGATGAGCCAGATGCAGTGGCTCACACCTGTAATCCCAGCACTTTGGGGAGATCGGGGTGAGAGGATCACTTGAACCTGGGAGTTCAAGACCAGCCTGGGCAACATAGTGAGACCTCGGCTCTACAAAAAAAATTTTAAAATAAGCCTGACATGGTGGCACACACCTACAGTTCTAGCCACTCAGGAGGCTGAGGTAGGAGGATCACCCGACCCCAGGAAGTCAAGGGATGAGAGAGGTGTCGGTTGACATGGACGTGAGTTTCTGAATAGGGTGACAGTGGTGCCATTCACTGGAAGAGGAAACACAGGGATGAAAGCTGGTGGTTTGGGGAGAGACAAGTTCATGTGGACATCTCAGCAAGGGGCTCAGGGGGCCCGGGATGGATGCCTGGACCACCTCAGAGGGAGACCTGAGCCACAGCCAGAGATAAAGATTCAAGGTGAATAGGCTCCACCGATTGCCCCAACCTGGGATCCCACCCCACCCACAGATGTACCAGTGGAGACTAGAGACACGCCTCCTGCCTGGGGGAGATTGAAGCATCAGAGGCTCCTCTGTTCATGTTGCCTTGTTCAATGTCTGACAATTAAGTTCACGAACCATCCTAGAACAAGTGCTACATACCTCATTGCTGCATATCACTACTGTCACCTTCAAAGTTCTGCTCTTGGGAAGCTATGCATTGATGCCAGTGCCTAGTCCACCTGCCAAAGCAATCCTGGAACTCTTTTTCTGGAATGGCCACCAGAGCTGTCATATTACCCTTGATGTCCTGAAAGTCACCAAAATGTCTTCATTTCAATATTTCCTTTATCTTCGGGTAAAGAAAAAAGTCACTGAGGGCCAGATCAGGTGAGTAGGGAGGATGTTCCAATACAGTTATCTGTTTACTAGCTAAAAACTCCCTCACAGACAGTGCTGTGTGAACTGGTGCATTGCCTTGATGCAAGAGCTCCTTTGGGACCATTTTGCACCACCTTTCTCATGCCAAGATTTTCAGTTAAGATTTTCCTGTTTCTCTATTGATGTTTATTTGGTCTGCTATGCTGCTCACAGTCAGCTGATGATTTGGATGCACAATTTGACAAATTTTTGCAATGTTTTTGTCAGTTCTGCTCATTACTGGCCATCCTGACCTCTCCTCATCGATGATACTTTCTCTCCCCTCAGAAAAACATTTAACCATTTGTACACTGCCATTTCCTTCATGGCATTATCCCCATAAACTTGGACAAACTGTCTTTGATTTCACTTCCACTCTTGCCAAGTTTAACAAGAAATTTAACTTTTGTTCATTGCTCTAATTCAAGCTCCAACATTCTTGCAACAGCACACAAAAACATGCACAACAATAATAAACATTCCAGCCGGGCTCAGTGGCTCAGCCTGTAATCCCGCGCTTTGGAAGGCTGAGGTGAGTGGATTGCATGAGCCCGTAGGTTCGAGACCCGCCTGGGCAACTTGGCGAGACCTCATCTCTACAATAAATAAAAAAATCAGCCGGGCGTGGTAGCGCATGCCTGTAATTCTGGCTACTCGGAAGGCTGAGGCGGAAGGATCACTGAAGCCCAGCAGGTCGAGGCTGCGGTGGCCAAGAACGGCCACTGCACTCCAGTCTGGGCAACAGAGTGAGACTCCAACTAAAATAATAATAATAATAATAATAATAACAATAAATGTTCCTCAGCAAGACACTGTCAGACATTGACACAACCACAACTGTGAGAAACTGATATACCAAGGTTATAAAACCTTACCCAGTTGTCTGTACAGTATGGCCAATGTAAGCGCATGGTGGCAATTTCACGATCTTAATTGCCAGCTCTCGTATGTCACCACAGGGCCATCTTTCGACCACTGACATACGTGCAGGCCCAGAACTGGAAGATCTGGAGATGTATTTGTCCCCGGTGACCCAGATCCCAGCTGCTTGGAACTGGATGTCCTGAGTCACATGCTTAAGTAGAAGAGTCTCGTGGATGTCACATCCCCCAAGTCCATGGCCCTGGACAGCCATCCAAGTGGTCTGCAGACAGGTGGTAGTTCTCCATGAAGTCACAGATGTCCTCCAGGCACTCCCTCGATCTCAGGGAGCTGGGAGAATACCAAGGATGACACCAGCCCCTGTGCGCAGTGTAGAGGTTTGCTTGGGTGGCAGAGGTGGCTCTGAGCCAGTGGGCAAAACCTGGTTTTCTTCCCTTCCAGACAAGTGGCTTGGTGCTCATGGCCCATTCCTCGGCTGCCACCTGGGGCCATGAGGTCCACTGAGCTATAAACACGACACGTGCACACAGTAGTTTCTAGGCACCACAAAATGCGAAACTCCAGGGCTTGGATTTTTTTAAGGCTGAGCACTCAAAATGTCAACCACTGTGGAAAGAGGCAATGGAAAATAAGATTAAAGACAAGGTGTGGCACGGTGGCTCATGCCTGTCACCCCAGCATTTCAGGAGATTGAGGTGAGAGCACGGCTTTTGGACAGGAGTTTGAGACCAGCCTGGGCAACCTCATTTCCACAAAGAATTTAAACATTAAACAGGCATGGTGGCTTGTGCCTGTAATCCTAGGTGCTTGGGAGGCTGAGGTGGGAGGATCACTTGAGACAAAGAGTTCGAGGCTGCAGTGAGCTATGATCTCACTGCTGCACTCCAGTCTGGACAACAGAGTGTGACCCTGTCTGGGGAGGAAGGAAGGAAGAAAAGAAAGAGAGAGAGGAGGGAGGTAGGCAGGCAAGCTGGCAGGGAAATAGTGAGGCAGGCAGGGAGGCAGGGAGGCAGAGAGGCCGGCTCCAGAAAGGAAAGCCCGCCCGCTCTCCAAGTGCCACTGAGCTGAAAGAGGGAGCAACTGCAGTGCACCCCTGTGGCAGCAGATGGCGCCAACTCCTCAAGGGCCATGCTACCGTTGGCAAGAAACAAAAATGACAGGACTGGGGAAGAAGAAAGGCCACTTTCCAAGGCCCCCAACCGCCTCTGCACAGAGACCAGGCCGGTGAGAGGGGCAAGGGACTCCAAGGACTGTCCCCATTTGAGAGGTGTGCAGTTGTGAAAATCTAAGAGCCAGGTCCTGGCTCCCCTAAATCCCTTATTCAGGTGAAAAATGGGGGCTGGGGGCAGAAGAGATTCAAGAGCGCAGTTGTCCGGCTGCCTCCCATCAAATGCTGCAGCTGTCAATTTGAACCGACCCGACTTACGTGTACTTTCTTTCTGCAAGAGCCAGTGGTTTCCACACTCACCCTGCGAGAACCCAGGGCAACGCAGGCGTGCTTGAAGTCAGGCAGCTGTGGTCTTGAACCTGAGTCTCGTCCACGCCCAGCTTTGATGGGTAGTTGTACACGTCACCTTGGCTGGGTCACATCTCCCAGTTGTTTGATCCAACATTCATCCAGGTGTTGCTGGAAAGGCATTTTGTGGAAGCAACTGACATCTACAGTCAGCCGACTTGAAAGCTGTGGAGGGGACCCATGTGTGGGTGGGCCCCACCAAACCCGTTGAAGGTCTGCCTCAAGGATTCACAGAGGGCTGGGCGCATGGCTCACGCCTGTCATCCCAGCACTTTGGGAGGCTGAAGCAGGAGGATTGCTAGAGCTCACGAGTTCAAGACCAGCCTAGGCAACATAGAAAGACCTCATCGCTACAAAAAAAAAGACTTACTGGAGACACTCTGTGCCAGTTTCCACCTTGGGCTTGGACCACAGATGTTGTCCTTGTGAGCTCTCACAATCCCATGGGACAATTCCTTAAAACAAATCCATATATTTTATGTACACGCAGATATACATATCCCAGTGATTTGCTTCTCCAGAGAGCTCTCACTGATGCACCGGTGCCAGGAATCATGGAGGGAAAGGTGGAATCTCTCAACATCACATTTTTATTTTTATTTTTGAATCTGAATCTTCCTCTGTTGCCCAGGCTGGAGTGTGATGTCATGATCATGGCTCACCACAGCCTCAAACTTCTGGGCTCAGGCGATTTTCCCTCCTCAGCCTCCCACGTAGCTGGAACTACAGGCACGTGCCACCACACCCAGCTAACTTTTTTACTTTTTGTACAGATGAGGTCTCACTATGTTGCTCAGGCTTTTCTCTCCTGGGCTCAGGCAATCCTCCCATCTTGGCCTCCCAAAGTTCTGGGATTACAGGTGTGACCGCCATGCCCAGCTTCATATGTTTAACATCTGTAATATGATATTGCAAAATTGGGAAGATGTCATGAAATAGCACGCACAATGCCAAGCTTGAACCTGAGGGATCCCAGTGAGAGCTCAACAGGTTGTTCTCTCCTTATCCATCCACCTTGCAACATACCCACTCCCACAGGATCACATCAAGCTGGCTCTAGATGGGCACACTTGAGCCCACGTGTACCAGAGCCCACCCATCCCTCAAGTCTCTGTGTCTCTCTTGACGGCGGTGAACACAGATGTTCTCTGCTAATGGTGATTCTCAAAGAGTCTGCAGGCCTGTGGCATCAGCATCACCTGGGAATTTGTTAAGTCACAAACTCTTGGGCCCCACCACAGGCCTACCGACCCAGAAGCTGACGGGCAGTGGGGGGGGTCTGTAGCAGTTGGCTTGAACAAAATCCCCAGGTGATACTAATAGCCTTGTGACTTGAGGACCACCATCCTGCCAACACAGACACTCTGCAGGGCAGGGATTGTGTGTTGTGAGTTTGTCATCAATCTTGTTTACTAATGTACTCCCAGTGTCTAGGACAGTGCATGGCACATCTTAGGCACCCAGCAAGTGTTTGTTGAATGAAGAAATTCCTGAATCTTCTCTAGCAAAAGTTCTAGAGAGCTTTGTACCAGAATAGCTACACCTCACACAAAGGGCTCTCTCAGTCCTTGGCTTTGACCTACTCTGCATCTTGTCAGTGAGGCTTCCACATTCAAAGTCGATGCTGTTCAACTTAGCCATTACTGACCCAAGCAAGTCATGAGCAGAGAAGTCCACTATCAACAAGTTAGCCTAATGTTGTTATCAACAAGTTAGCCTATATGTTGTGCTCAAGTGCAGACTTTTTCCCGTTTGTTGACTCGTGACCATCGTTGGACACAAAACACTTTAAAAATTCCCAATAACTGGGCACAGTGGCTCAAGCCTGTGATCCCAGCACTTTGGGAGACGATTGCCTGAACCAAGGGGTTTGAGAGCAGCCTGGGCAACTTGGCAAGATCTCATCTCTACAATAAATCAAAAAGTTAGCCAGGTGAGGTGACTCCCGCCTGTAGTTCTAGCTACTTGGAAGGCTGAGGTGGAAGGATTGCCTGAGCCCAGGAGGTCGAGACTGCAGTGACTGTGAGCACGCCACTGCACTCCAGACTGGGCAACAGAGTGAGACTCCAACTCAAAAAAAAATTCCCAATGAATGGTACCTATGAATAATCTTGCTACTTAATATTTATGTTGTTCTGTTTCCTGTATCAGTCTCAAAATAGGTTGATATACTTTACTTACTTCACTTTCCCTTTATGACACACTTAAGGCCCCCTGGGACAGGACCAGATTTAACCTCATTTGTGGTGCTTGTTACACATTCTGCTAATAGCAGAAACTCTTTTAAGTGGCATTCTGAAGTGTGGCTCAGGCCTGTAATTCCAGCACTTTTGGAAGCCGAGGCAGGAGAATTGCCTGAGCCCAGGAGTTCAAGACCAGCCTGGGCAACTTGGCACGACCACGTCTCTACCATAAATAAAAGAATGAAAATTAGCTGAGTGTGGTGGTGCACTCCTGAAGTCCCAGCTATTTGGAAGGCTGAGGCGGGAGGATGGTTTGAGCTCATGAGGTCGAGGCTGAGGGTGAGTTGTGATTGTGCCACCTATACTCCAGTCTGGGTGACAGAGTGACACTCCAACTCAAAAAAAAAAAAAAAAAAGCTTAAAAACATGGCTCGGGTAGTTTGGGACTTAGTGGAGAGAGTGTAGGCTTGTATTCTACCAGTCCTCGGCCGGACACTCCATTAAGTCCCTGCACGCCAATATCTTTCTTTTAAAAAATCATAGTAAAATAAATTTATTGACACCTTTTATCAATTGGTAACGTTAGTGATTGGCTCAAGGTCCTAAAGGTGATGCCGTTTTCTCACTGACCAGCAGGGGGTGTGCTGCTTCAAGCAGTAGCGTTCACCTGGGACATCTTGACTGCAGACGTAGAAGTTTCCAGTAATTGTGTGACAGACAAGAGAGTGTCATCTGAGCATTCAAGTTTGATGAGAAAGGTGGAATTTAAAAACCGCCCCCCCCCCCGAAAACATCCATATCAGAACTAAGCCAACTATGTTTTCATTGATTAACGGCAGTCTGATTCCTTTTGGAAAATAGGCTTACATTGCCTTTTATGATTAGAATATATTTGTCCTGTTATTGGCTAAACAGGTGCCACAGACAAGTTTCTTAAAGCAGGAAAGACAACTGCAAGCCATCTCTCAAGTTGTTCTAGTTGACATGCATATCAACGTGTCTTAGAGGTAGATCTTAGGGGTCAAACATTTGACTGCATAGTAACATGTCTCCTAGGAATAAATTGAGCTTTTAAAACCTCTATGAAGACAGTTGGCTTACCTGTATTTATTTATTTATTTATTTATTTATTTATTTATTTATTTGAGTCAGGGTCACAATCTGTTGCCCAGGCTGGAGTGAAATGGCATTAACATGATGATCACGGCTCACAGCAGCCACAACCTTCTAGGTTCAGGCAGTCCTTCTACCCCAGCCTCCTGAGTAACTGGGACTACAGACATGCGCCACCACAGCTGGCTAATTCCTGATGATTTTTTGTAGAGATGGGGTTTCACTATATTATCCAGGCTGGTCCCGAACTCCTGGGCTCAAGCAGTGTGACTGCTTCTGGCTCTCAATATGCCAGGAATACAGGTGTGCACCACCACACCTGACCATTTGTCTGTCTTTTTAAGATTTAAAACGAATTTAGGCCTTCAGCGGTCTTTTCTGTCTATACACACTCTTGTAGTCTGATATTCCCATTTCTATAAAGTAGAGATGATGATGATGACAACAAAATTATAATGATTGAGATCACAAAAAAAGCACAGATTTTCATTTCAGGGTGTATGAGGCTCTCTGCTAAGCTCTTTGTGTGTTTATCTTACTGACTCACAACAGCCCTTGTGAAGTGGATGCTATATTTATCACACTTTCACAGATAAGTGGAGACTTCAGGTAGGTGGTCTGTCCGGGGGTTAAGGGAGCTAGGATTTCACCCCCGCATGGTAACTCCAAAGCCCAGGCCTAACCGCCTCTTAGGGCACAGACACCTCTCCCTGCTCACTTGAAAATGATCACATGTGACCAACCTGGGCAACTAGGTGAGACCTCATCTCTACAGTAAATAAAAAAATTAGCCAGTCATGGTGGCATGTACCTGTAGTTCTGGCTACTTGGAAGGCTGAGGTGGAAGAATTGCCTGAACCCAGAAGGTCGAGGCTGCTATGACCATGAACCACCGGGCCTGGCCAAAGTTGTGTAATTTTTCTTACACGTTTAAACTTCAGTCACCTTCAAAGTACTCACCATTTGATGCAATCATCTATCAAGATGCCTTTTCCACTGTTCAAAGGAGTTTTTGAGCTCATTCATTTGGATGCCTTTGAGTGCTTCTGTCGTTTTTTGTTTCACCTCTTCCGCATTGGCAAAACGTTTCCCTTTGAGGGCTTTTTTCATCCAGGAAAACAAAAAACAGTCTCTTGGGTCAAAATGGGGTGAAAAGGAAGAGTGGAACATGGGGGTCTTGCCGTTTTGGATCAAAAACTGCTGAACACTCAGCTTGAGAAGGTTGTTTATGTAAATCACCCATCATGAAATGGACAAATGCCATTAAAGAATCTCCGAAAACAATTCACTGAAGCCAAATGCATCCTCTCACAACAACACTAGCTGACACACCGATGACGATGGGTTCCTAGAACACTTATCTAGTGAGGGAAGCCTGCTCTATAAGGAACCTGCCCTCCAGAAAATAATTCTGGTGTTCTGGGGTCTCTTCTCATATATATGTATGTATGTATCTTATAGGAAATTGCCATAGTCATGAAATGTGTAAAAAGAGAGACTTGTCCCATCCTGCCTACACACACACACACACATACACACACACACACACAGATACTCCTGGTTCCTTCCTATAGAGGATGGAGTCCTCTACCTGCAAGCAGCGGATTCTGTGAAATTAACCCAGTTGTCCCACCATCCTGTACAAGCCACATTTCACTGCCTATAGGGCGGGAAAGCTGAGTCACGCTAAAACCTTCCCCTCCTAGTAACACCATGACAATGCACTGCCTTGGGGCTTCATGGCGAAGGCCACCACAGAGGGTACGTTTCTCTAATGGATCATGCTGTTCTTCAGGCCCAAGGTAAGATTTCCCCTCCAGAGGACAAATGGCTCCAGCCTTCTGTGCCTCACAGCCCTGGTGCTACTTTTAAGGATTCCGATTTCGAGACCCCAACCCAGACCTTCTGAATCCAAATCTCCACCCAGGATGTGAGCACAAGAATCGGAGTCATCTGAAAATCACTTGGGTGGTGCTGACCAGATGGGCCACACTAGATCATTCTAGAAGGACTTGAACGTCAGCATTCAGACACTCATTAGGGATGCTGAGCAAAAATGTGCACATCTCGGGAGAAATGTATCTGGAAAGTGGCCATCAAAGGTCTAAACAGTCACCTGGTGCAGGTAGCTCACTAGCAAAATGTTCTAGAGCTGTGTTTCTCAGATGGCCAGCAGTGCTGGCTCCATGACTCCCTTTTTCCGCAAAACCTGCTGGGTGAGAGTAGGAAACAGCAAAAATAGGTGGTGCTAGGGAGGAGATGGGAACTGCCAGGGCCTTCTTAATGGCTGTGTTGCCCAGAGGAAGGTGGCCCGCAGGTGTTAAAGGCAGTGGGTCAGTCAGGATGGGGCAGTTTCTCCCGCTGCCTCTTTGCTGCGAGTTGTTTTAAAACTGCTCTCTTAGAAGTCACCAAGGAGGTCAGGCACAGTGGCTCACGTCTGTAATCCTCATACTTTGGAAGGCCAGGGTGGGGGCGGAGGTGGTGGGGGGATCATTTGAGCCCAGGAGTACAAAACCAGTTTAGGCAATATAAGAAGGACTTGTCTTTGCAAAAAAAAAAAAAGGTCGGAAGCAGTGGCTCAGCCTGTAATCCCAGCACTTTGGGAGGCCAAGGTAAGAGGATTGCCTGAGCCTGGGGTTTCGAGACCAGCCTGGGCAAGTTGGTGAGACCTCGTCTCTACAATAAATCAAAAAATAAGCCAGCGTGGTAGCACGCACCTGTAGTTCCAGCTATAGGAAGCATCGCCTAAGCCCAGCAGGTAGAGGCTGCAGTGGCTGTGAGTGTGGTGTGCCACTGTACTCCAGCCTGGGCAAGAGTGAAACTCCAACTCAAAAAAAAAAATCAAATTATTAGCCAGGCATGGGGACACATACCTGTAGTCCCAGCTACTTGGGAGGCTGAGGTGGAAGGATCACCTGATCCCAGGAGGTCAAGGCTGCAGTAGCCATGATTGTGCCACTGCACCCCAGCCTGAGCAATAGAGTGAGACCCCGAGTCCAAAAAAGGAAAACAAAAAAGGAAAACAAAAAAGGAAAATTGTATTTTTCTTCCATCTATATGACTGAGAAACCTGCCCCCAGGAAGCAATTTTCAATCCTTGTTGCAGAACTAAAAACGCCTAGGCCTTACAAAGAAAAATGTGGAAGGTAAGGCAGGCCAGGCCGGGGGTGTACATGGGGTGGAGGGTGTTTGCTGTGTGTCACTGAGGACTGGGACCACACGTGGTTCTGAGGTGGTTGGAGAATGTGGAGTTAAGACACCTATCTAGTGACTAAGTCATGGAATGGTCCTGGCTGCCACGGCATATGGCTAGAGCTCTTGGCCACCTGTGAGGTCCCAGAGCCTAAGGTTGTTCTCAGTGTTATTTAAGCAAAGGATTCAGAAGTCACATGACACACTTTGAGTTATCAAAGGACTTTCCTTTGTGAATGTGATGGCTAATTAATATAAATGGAGTTGGTTTCCCCCTCCCGCCCTCTCCTCCCTAGTGATCAGCCCTAGGCAACTCGAGTCTGTGGTCCACATCATTGTAAAAAAAAAATCACACAATTAGCAAGGTGGTGACATGTGCCTGTAGTACCAGCTACATGTGAGGCCCAGGCAGGAGAATCTTCTATGCCCAGGAGGTTGAGGCTGTGGTAAGCTGTGATCGTGCCATTGTACTCCAGACTGGGAGACAGAGTGAGACTACAACTCAAAAAGAATCTGAAAGTGAAATGACAAAAGTGAGATTGTGTTTTTGGTGAAGGATTCGCACCTAGTCTGGAATGACTGCTCCCGGGACCACAGGGCCAGAGCATGGCCAGCCCCCAATAAGGGCAACCCCTTCCGGTCCCCTACCACTGTGGGAGCTTTTCTGTCCTTTCAATAAATCCTGCTTTCTAAAAAAAAAAAAAAAAGAAAGAAAAAAGAAAACTTATGAAGAGGTGGTAATGTGGACTCCTTGTCTCAGTGACATAGGTAAAATGTTAGCGAACATGGTGAACTGGCCATGCTGTCATCATTCTGAGACTCTGAATAAATGGGGCATTTTTTATTTCCATCTAAGAGATGAGAACTGTCAGGGAGGTTAGGGAATGTTCCCAGAATCACCCACCTGGGTGGAGCTGGGATTTGAACTCAGATAGCTGGTTCAGAGCTCCCAATCTCAACCCCTGGCTGTTCCCAATTCCCATTGCCTTCTCCATCACGTAAACTTCATTTCCTTCTGTGACATCATTTGGAATCCCCAATTCCATGTGAAAGAAGGAGAGACAACAAGATGTAGAGGAAAGTTTCAAAGCAAGCATCCTGGCCAGGCACAGTGGCTCATACCTGTAATCCCAGTACTTTGAGAGGCTGAAGCAGGAGGATTACATGAGCCCAGGAGTTTGAGATCAGCCTAGGCAATGTAGCAAGACCTGGTCTCTACAAACAAACAAACAAAAAATCAAAAAATTAGTGTGGTGTGTGATGGTACATGCCTGTAGTCCCAGCTATTCTGGAGGCTGAGGCAGAAGGATCGTGCAAGCCCAGGATGTCAAGGCTGCAGGGGGCCATGATCGTGCCACTACACTCCAGCCTGGATGACACTCCAGCTCAAACAAAAAAAAAGCATTCTGGAGTCACACTGACTCTCCTATCTGCCAGCTTTGGGCCACTATTTCCCTGGTCTGAGCCTCAGTGTAAGATCAAAACTGGTTTACCCACTCCACACCAGACAGGGTCCACTGCGATGTGTATATAAGCACTGACCACCTTGCCGGCCCACTAAGCACCTGATAGATGTCATTTATTACAATGATGCAAAACAACAGCATAGAAAACCGATAAAACCAAGCATCTATTCCCAGCTTGCAAGCATCTGCCACATGTCAAGATCACTGTCCCCATCCGGTGAGTCACTGTCCAACCCTGGGCAAGTGAGTCTATATTTGCACTTCCTATCTGAAGGCCCTTCTGTCTTTAAGCATTTCCCATCCCAGCACTTCAGGGAACCTAGACTTCAGTCCCAGTTCTTGAGATCTGAGTCTGAGCTCCTTTTGCCACTTCTTGCACAGGCCTATGGGGTTGATGAGAGGGCTGCAGAGCAAGCTCGCTGGGAAGAGGCCTCCAAGGACACCATCAAGAAGACTACCAAGCCTTGTCCACGCTGCCACGTGCCCATTGAAAAAAATGGTGAGTCTGCATTGAGCAGAAAGTAAGGGTGTCGCAGGCTGTTTGTGGTGAGTGTTAGCTGCATGGGGGTAACATGGCTGTAACAGCCAGGGGTTCCAGGATTCAATGGGATACTGTATGTCGAGTGCCAGGCATGTAGAGTCATGCATGCTCCCTGTCGTCATTATTACTGTTCTTGTGACATAAAAGTATTTCATGAGTGAGTTCCATGACTGTTAGGTGGACAGTTAACATTTGCATGGTTGGAAAAGGAACAGGTACAGAAAATGGGACCAAGATGTTGGGTGTGGTCAAGGGTGGGCAACTGGTGGGTGGTGGTAGCTGTGAGTTTTCCTTCCTTTTGGTGACTGTCCCCTGCTCTGATGGCTGCACCATGTGGCCACATTTTCTGTAGCCATTATTATGTAGCTTTCCACAGCTCTGTGACATGACCCAAAGCTAAGCTCTGAAGTCTTCCTGTGTCCTGTCCCTTGTGTGACCTATGGGGACCCTGCTGCTGTCCATCCTGGACACACCACCCAGTTTAAAGTTGTCTTAGTCAGCACTCACAGAGCTCTCTCTCTTTCTTTCTTCATTTCTCTCGCCCGTCCCTCAGTGCTTTTGCAACTTCTTCACTGAAATGAAACTTGACATCCTGGACAATATAGTGAGACCTAGGTGCATGCCTGTAGTTCCAACTACTTGGGAGTCTGAGGTGGAAGGATCACCTGAGCCCAGGAGGTTGGGGCTGTGGTGA